>JAXIVJ010006684.1:0-55000 GCA_036785665.1 Chirona hameri | reverse complement strand
AGGGCGGCATAATGCACTCCGAGGGCGGCAACATGTCTTCCGAGGGAGACACGATGTTTTCCGAGGGCGACACGATGTTTTCCGAGGGCGGTATGATGCTTTTTTGAGGGCGACATAATGCGCTCTGAGGGCGACATGATGCCTTCCGAGGGCGGCATAATGCCTTCCGAGAGCGACGATGTACCTTCTGAGGGCGGCATAATGCGTTGTGAGGGCGGCAAGATGTCTTCTGCGGGTGCCAGGGTGCCCTTTAAGAGTGCTACGACGCTGTCGGTAGACACAAGGCCGCCCTGGCGGCCTCCCGAGAACGCTACGGTGCCTTCGGCGCCGGCAAATCCTTTGCAAGAATGGCGTCGCGGCGGTGCCCGAGGGCGCCGTTTTCTAAGGGAGGGGGCTTCAGCCCCTACGCCCCCCAGGGGCGGATCCAGGGGATGGCCGCAGCGGTCGCCCCCCCCCCCCCGCCAGAAGGGCGCCCCATGGGCTGTCTGTCGCCGGGCGCCACCATGCGCCCGGCGATGGACAGCCCGTGAGCACGCAGCGTCCCTATGGACCGCTTGGACGCCCTTTTGGGCGCCATGTTGAAAGTAACTTACCGAGTATCAGGTCATACAGGTCATGACCTGGTCCTTTTGACCCGAGGCGCCCTTCCGGCCAGTGACGGCGCCCTTACGGCCATTGACGGCGCCTTTTCGGCCATTGACGGCGCCCTTCCGACCAGTGACTGCGCCCTTTCGGCCATTGACGGCGCCCTTTCGGCCAGTGACGGCGCCCTTTCGGTCAGTGACGGCGCCCTTTCTTTGGAAGGCGCCCCTAAATTGACCTGCGGCCACCCCTTCTAAAATATCCTGAATCCGCCCTTGACGCCCCTCTGGATCCACCCCTGCCGACATGATCTTTTATATTTAAAAACAAAATGCTAAGAGGTGAACAGGCAAATAGGTTAACTGATCAACGATCTTCTAGCGAATAACTAGGCATGACTAATACACTGAATTGTCAAGAACTTGTGACGTATTTGAAGAAAACTGCTTCTATTGCAACCCCGTACACACTAGAGATACTGTCAATAATAAACTGCATAGCGTAATTAACAAGGCACTAAAGACGGCACCGCGGCAAACACGGCGCATGCTCGGCCGGGCTCGACGGGCCGCCGTATCCGGCATTTGTTTTCATCGTCGGCCCGGCGCCATTGCAGCGGTCGTCCGGCGGCGAACGGGCCATTGTTGGCGCGGAGTGCAGCACCGGCAGCCTTGGAGTGTTCGGCCGACTGGCTGGTACGGCTCTGACTGCACCGTGCACTGCACCGAAGGGAACACATCCGTCAACACGGAACGTGGCGAACTGCGGCTGCGCCTCAGTCAGCCTGGCGACTGTACAACGAGGACAGCAGGGTCAATGAGGACCGGCGTCTGGCCATGGGAACTGTGCCGGGTTAACCTCATTTGCGTACGGCTACCGGTCATGTGTGGAGCTTTTCAGAAAAAGTTGGTGGGGCAAAATATCATATAGGCTGGTTGTTTTCAATGGTTCAGGTGAAAAATGGCCATTTCAACGCCAGTAAACCTTTAAATCTGACAAAAGTTGGTGGTGCAAAACACAAAGTTGGTGGGGCAGTCGCCCCACCATTTGAATAGGAAATTCCGCCCGTGCTACCGGTGTTATCTACTCCAGTGACTTTTTGATTAAATGACAAAATCTAATTTGTGTGCCACCACGAAAGTATTTGAGTATCTGCTATATTAGTTGAGGAATTTAATTCCGTCTGTCCATCTGTCAACCTTTATTGCCGTAGTTTCTACCAATGGCAATCAAGAATACTGCATGATGATGTTAATACAAAATCTTACAACCATGTACTTTCACTTGTTAAAGGGAGTGTGCCTACTGTTTGCGATAAGGTCTCAAAAGGTCGGCCGGAAATGGTGTAAAGAGAGATCAGAGACATATAGGGATGCTGTTGCAGGTCCTCTTATAAGAAAAGCATTGCCACTGCTAGCGTCACCTGTGTTAACTAGTTGAAACCTGTGGTTGCGATGTTCTGCCGTAAGCTGTCGCTACTGCTTAGTGCTTTCCGCCTCCCGTTCTGTCCTGTGAGGCAACGGGTCGCCGCTCCGTGTTTGGTTCTTAGGTCTGTTTCATCAGCTCTCATTGCACGAGAAAATCAAATTCGATGAGATGATTGAAATTTCTATAGACGTTTTGGAAACTCGCCCCCCAACCACTTTTTGAAGTTCTGAATCCGCCAGTGCAAACATTACCTACCTACAACGGATATCCGCAGAAGTGAGCAGTGCTTTGAACGCTGAATTTTAACACAATCTGCTAAAATTAACGCTCGGTCTCAGAGATTTACCAGCTAAAATTACGGAAACGAAATGGCACATTTGAACGAAGGACATTGGACACATAAATTGATTTGGCTGCATATGTCAGTACCAGTGAGAGCCAAGTACGGCGCACTGTTGCCGATCGCCGGGCAATATTTGTTTACTTTCGCGGTAAATTCAGTGATAAGCAGGGGGGTCCGCTCCGCCTATTTAACATGGGGAAAAAGGGCGACAAATATTAGCAACGTCCGCAGCTTGGTCTTGTTCACGCATCTGCTCATGAGCCAGGTTTTGCTGCCAACAGTTTTTTGGCCAATCAGCGTCTGACACTCTCCACGCTCATTGGTCGACGGCTGATGACGAGGATGAGGGTCAGAATAGCTGAACATCATTTGCTTACGTAACGTTAATTGCATGGCGCCGTGCGGAGGGCATGGGTGTCTAGTATCTTTTCGAGGATTTTTCCTAATTTGAGAAAACGTTGAGAGTTATACAAATGTATATGTGAAAGGTCAATTAATTCTGATGCGATGTAATGCGACGTATTTACTATTTAGAGACCGCACGGGGCGGGAGAGCTCCTGTCACGTACAGCGCCCTGGCGCGTGCGTTGCCAGGCAACTAGAGTTGCAGAATTCTGGTCCCAGCGTCCAGCGCTGGGACCAGACCTGGTCACGGCCGTGACTGAAGCTGTGACTGACAAGGCCAGCGCCATAGGGTTAGTATTGCAGCGCCGTGACTAAAGCTGTGACTTGCCAGCTCATGCCGTGGCCGTGACTGGGCTGTGACCAAAGATCTCGGATTTTCTGCACTGGTCTCCACAGGCAAAAACACATTGCGTCTCGCCGCGGCACCCACTAGCGGATCCAGGGGGAGGGGGAGGGTATGGCGGCCATGCCCCTCCCCCCGACAAACTTCTAGACAAACCTGAAATCGGCGCAAAATTGACACATTTCCTGATATAGAACAAAATCCAAGCAACTTTTACTAAGGGAAGTTGGTTTTAAATCAGCTATCAATCCATAAGCAAGCGAAATCCGATGAGTTTTCAGAAATGTGTGAGACTTTTTGTAATCCCCCCTCCCCCAACACCACCGTTCTGGATCCGCCAATGGCGGCGCCTGGTGGGCCGGCGTCGGCTGGAGACGCGGTGAGGGGGCGGGATGGTGTGGTGCGGAGACGCGGGCGGGAAGTGTAATTTTAAACAGTTACTTTGAATTGCTTGAATGCATTTGACAATCGACTTATCTAATCAGATTTTCATGAAACTCGTCAAAAAAGATGAGAATATCTTTTTTATGGGTATGCTTTGGCCTTTGCCAAGAGCTGTCAGACGTTATCATCGCAAATTGTCAACTGTTATATCAGCAACTTTGTTTTATTTATCAGGTAAGCCTAGTGCAATTTTTCCTTAGCCATAATATGGGCCGCATGATTTAAATTCAGACTATTTGAGTATTGTATTGTATATGGTGGCTGTCCGGTCTGCCATCGTGAGCCAAAGGACGGTTAACTTTGCCGGCCCAAAATGTAAATAGTTTGAGTCCGATGACAATTTTCTCAACGGCATAAGATAAATCGTTCAATTTGTGACAGATTGTTATCTTAATTGTAACAATAGGTCGGCAAATGAAGAAATCAGGCGACACACACCGGAGGAACGTGCGCGTTGGCGTTTTACGTACGGCGGTCCGGCCGGAATCGCCGGTCAGTGGAATTTGCCGGCCCATAACTTTTAAAAAAAATGGGTTGCATTGCGATTTTCCCAAAGTCATCCAATACATCGCTTAATTTATGGTATATAGACATCTTAAGTGTAACAATCGGCCGGTAAACTAAGGAACCAAGCTGGAAAAAACGGGGGGAGTACGCGGCCGGCCGGAATCACCGGGCAGCAAACTGTTCCGGCCCATAACTTAAAAAGTTTGGGTCGGATTGCAATTTTTGCAACGGAACCCAATACATCGCTTAATTTGTGGTAGATAGACATCTTAAGTTTAAAAATCAGCCGACAAACAAAGGAACCAAGCGACAAAAAAGCGGGAGGGGTCTACGCGTTTACCCTACGTAGGCGACCGGCCGGCCGGCCGCGAGACCCTCATCCGCGTCACAGCGGCTGCGGGGTCGTTGCAACTAAATTACGAGTTGTCGCCACTTTTTCGGCCGGAGCGGTCTACCTGGTTTACATAGCCTTGGTGGTAAGATAACTTGTAACCTGTTTATTAGTGGTAAAGTGTCTCAGGGCAGCTCGGGGTAAGACATTGGTTGCAGAATATTATTATGACTGCTCATGATCAGATAGGAAGGTTGGACAAATTAGTCAATGCTGTTCATAAGATTCCCTACTCATGAGTTAATTTCTTCATAAGTTTATGACGTAGATACTAGGTACCTACCTACCAGTTCCCCATCAATTTGTATTGATTGTGAAATGAAAATAACTGAATACTGGCAGGTTTTACTTCCACTAGGTAGGTATAACTCTTACCAAGCTATTGCATCATCACAACCTCTGTTTTGAATTGCCTCTGTGAATTTCACCTGTGGTTTATGATAGCACTAAGCACACTGGCGATATTCCGCTTTTGCACACCTTTATATAGGCAAATTGAATATTGTATACTAATTCTACATGTCTGATTTCATCAGAACTGCACTCAAAACAGGGACATTATCAGAACTTACCTAACAATAATTATTTGTATCACCTGTCAATAGCCTCAGCCGCCCGCCCGCAACGACTCCACAATTACAATGTAAACAATGTGGGTGCAGAAATGTGTCAGATACTGGCTATCATATGATGTCATGTGTATCTGGTCGACCACTAAACCCTATCACGCTCTCACTAAACCTCCGTTCCTGGCGGATCGCAGGACTTGTATTTGAGACTGAAGGTCGGCCGCGCAGCAGCCGCTACCACAAGGTGACCTTACTGGATACATATCTGGCGCATTTCACACAGAAATAGCCCACGTTGTTTACATTTCAGGTGTAATGGCGGAGTCCTTTCAGTCAGCTGATGTGATTGGCAGGTGATACAAATCATTATTGCCAGGTAAGTACTGAGAATGTCCCTGTTTTGAGTGCAGTTCTGATGAAATCAGACATGTAGAATTAGTATACAATATTCAATTTTCCTATAAAAAGGTGTGCAAAAGCGGAATACGACCAGCACACTACCTCAATCCTCATATAATTGTATTTAACAGAAAATGCAAACATCACCAAATGCAGACATTGTCCTAACATTGGGAAATTTGGGTGGAAAACGACACCCTATGGATACTATTTTTCCACTCTTTTCCAGAGTTTTATTGTGAATTTTCCACTCCTTATTTTTAAATGTACCTATTGGATAATTTGAACCCTGATACTGATTTATGAATGTAATGATAAGGACAGCCTGTGTAGGGAAAGACAGGTAAGAATTGGCATAAGTAATAACTAATTCCTGTTAACGGCTAATTGGTATTGATAAAGCTGAGTACATACGTTTTTGGAGTTGAATTTTCCACTCTATGCTCATTTTTAGCCAGAATTTTCCACTCCGCACTCCAGCTTAAAAGCAATCCTAGGACCCTGAATGCAGACATGTTTTGTTTCTGATTTATATTATTTTTACCCTGCTACAGCAACTTCACAAACTCTGTGCTGAATCAACTAAAAGTTGATTTGGGAAATATTTGAAGAACACCAGAAATCAGATTTGAGTAATTTCTCCCATCAGGTCAATGTTATGAGTAATTGAACCTTAAAATTGAAATTGTCTGATTCTTATAAGTCCAGACTAATTGTATTTTGCCCTATTTAGTATGCCTTTCTTTCAGCTCTTCACATGCAAAGTTTTTTAGTTTCAGTTTCTGGTATTAATGGCAATAAAGAATCCTGCATGATGATGTTAATACAAAATCTTACAACCATGTACTTTCACTTGTTAAAGGGAGTGTGCCCACTGTTTTGGAATGTCAAAAATATTTTGCATACAGTAAGTAGCTTTTGGTTTGATTGTTGTATATGATGAAATTCACATCTGGAGACTGGAGCCCCTTTAGTTGAATTTTCACTTATATTGTTTTTTGGCTTATTTTTTGTTTCGATATCTATAAAACGATCGCAACTATGGTGAAGTATGTAAAATGGTGGACATAAGACAATACAATTACAGTCACATCATGCAAGATAGAAAGACAAGTTTTGCACAGCACTTTCTTGCCACTGTGAACTTTATTATGTGCAAGTTTCGTACTCTAAATTGATATCTTCTTCAAAAAATGGCCATCGGCCATCATCGAAACGACTATCATCGAAAAACATGATGGCCGTCCAGTTTCTGTTCGGCTGCTGTTGTCAGCGTGCACAAGCTGTTTTGTTGAATTGCTATTGGCCGGCGCTAACAATATGCTAGCAGTTTAATTGATAGTTGCAGTGCTTCTAGTAGCTGAAGCCTTCTGTAGTCTACCCAATAACTTTTTGCTTCCAGCAAGTTCCTGGAGTCTTTGGAATATCTCAGCAACTAGGGCGAATCTGGAGAAACGAAGTCATGGGTCAATTCAGACAATTATATTCTATAGACCACTGTCAATAACCCCAAATAAGCGATGTGAGTAGGCACACTCCCTTTAAGCTACTGTGCAAGGCAATTACCACAGTCTATTCAACATCAACACACATTGCTTATGTGAACCTTCTCATTTCTTACACATCTGATAATGGGGTATGTCAGTTGACAAGGATGTAGATGGCGCTGATGTACAATGTGACCCAAGCGGCGATCACCTCCATTGGTGGCAATGCATTAAGTCACTGTTTGAGGGTGGCTCTAAACATAGTTACGATGGAAAATGCTAAAGGGCCAAGTCTCATGTGGTTGGCTCAAGCTTTCTGAGTTAAATGCTGCCATTTTTGTTGATGATATAAATAATTGGGGTTGCACAAAATCGCCCCAAAGTCAACCTGCGTGGTGAGCCGCCATAAGGGCGATCGGGCCGTTCGGCCCCAGAAGGCGATCGACCATGTCGTCTCGCCGCGGCTGCCCGTCGTCTTCGGTGGCGAGGGCTGCTGCTCGGGTGAACGGCAGTATTCTAGTTTACCGTCATTATTTATATGTATCATACGATCAAGGCCACACAAGATGGTGATGGGAATGAGCGATGGTGCAGGCGGCGCAGAAGGAACAAGAGGAGCTGAAGGAGTGACACTGAGCAGGGAATCAAATTAGACCATATGCCACCGCACTTAACAAGTCGTTGGTCCTGCCGTATTTTATATGAAAGTTTGTATATTTTCCTCATTGTTTCTGGAGAGCATGGCGGTCTGTGCTGCTCCAGCAGGATGTAATAAGCAGGTGTCGACAATACGATCTTCAATCGAAGGTGAGTATGTTTTTTAGCAGTGTATCAAACAGTAAGTTCCTTCTGTGGTGACATCGCAATTAATGTACAGTGAAAGTCTTTCTTCCATATTTTGTATTAAATATATGAATGTTTGTCAGTTTAACAATCAAATGTACAACCATTGTTGTTTGCCACCAATATTTTGTTGTTGTTTGGCCCGAAGCCACGGTGGATAGAAAGATTGCCCGCCCAGGAGCCGCAGCCAGCAGCCCCGACGACGGCTGCCGCGGCGAGTCGATATGGTTGATCGTCCGCTGATGCTGGATGGGCCGCTCGCCCTTATGGCGGTTCGCTACGCATAGGTGACTTCCGCGATTTTGTGCAACCCCAATTATTGAAATCATCAAAACAATGGCAGAATTCAGCTCAGAAAGCTTCAGCGAACCGCATCAGACGTGAGCCTTTAGCACTTTCGATCGTAACTATTTTTGGAGTCACCTTCAAACAGTGACTTAATACATTGTCGCCAATGGCGGCAATCGCCGCTTGGGTCACATTGCTGCCCAGCACCCCTGGCGGCGGACATTTTCCTGACATACCCCATTGCAGGTAATAGTTAAGCTTATTAATATTGTCTTAGTCACAAATAACTTACCCCAGAGCATGGTAATGTTCTTCTTTACAGGCTGCCCTGACCCTGAGGCCTACAAAGCATGATGTTGGATACACAGGACAGTGAAGAAGACAAGCAAAATGTGCTGGTGGCCAAGATAGACAATGTGAAAAATGTGTCCCAGCTTTTAAAAGCAGTGCATTTCAAAGAGGTATGATTTTTATTTGTGCATGAAGTCTGTTTCATACCAAATGAAATGGGGATTTGCTATAATTCTGATCATTGTCAGACACAGACAGGACAGATTACTTTTGTTATGGCTTAGCTATTAGAGAATAGCAGTGTGTAACAACACTATTTGACTTTGTTATTTGTGTACTCCCTTATACTCAGCTTTTCTATGGTACCTAGTAAAGAGAAAGTGAACATTGAATATGTTTTTGTTCAACCATCAAAGATACTTTCCTTGATGAAGTTAAAGCTTGCTATTCCATAGCAAAAATTCAGAAACTCAACTGGTGAGTCATGCAACTTTTATGCTTCCATCAGCACAAGTGATTTGTTTGCAGAGTGCCATGGTTGTGGTAACATCTGATGGACTGAAGGTTACTGTGGAAGACAGCAAGTGTGTGCAGGCCAATGCATTTATTCAAGCAGACATGTTCCAGGTATGCTGAGAGTGTGACGTATTGTATTGAAAATGTGTGATGTATGTGTATGTGGCACATGTGCATGTTTTTGTGTTTTTATTGTAGGTGAATATTCAAACAACTCACCTTTGAGTATGACAAGCTGCTTGTTGATGTTCATGTGTTCTTAAGAGTGAAGTGAACTTTTGCAATAGCTCTGACCAATATATACCACTTCTTGTTAACCACCCTAATCTACCTGCTGAATTTTCCCTAGAGTATGGACAAATCCAACTCACTGTGATTGTGGTTTCAATGTTCTACTCTACGCATATTACCATTGTCCATTTCGGTGTTTGTAGCAATTCGTGCTCAGCCAGGAGACACTATCATTCAAGATAAACCTGTCGGTGCTATTAGAGTGTCTGAACATTTTCGGCTCTGGCAGTGCGGCAGGCGGCACAACTGCGCTGAAGATGTGCTACGCTGGCGACGGCCACCCGCTGGTCATCGTGTGAGTCGAGGCGTCCAGTGGTGGTGAATTGGGGTCATCGTGTGAGTCGAGGCGTCCAGTGGTGGTGAATTGGGGTCATCGTGTGAGTCGAGGTGTCCAGTGGTGGTGAATTGGGGTCATCGTGTGAGTCGAGGCGTCCAGTGGTGGTGAATTGGGGTCATCGTGTGAGTCGAGGCGTCCAGTGGTGGTGAATTGGGGTCATCGTGTGAGTCGAGTTGTCCAGTGGTGGTGAATTGGGGTCATCGTGTGAGTCGAGGTGTCCAGTGGTGGTGAATTGGGGTCATCGTGTGAGTCGAGGCGTCCAGTGGTGGTGAATTGGGGTCATCGTGTGAGTCGAGGCGTCCAGTGGTGGTGAATTGGGGTCATCGTGTGAGTCGAGGCGTCCAGTGGTGGTGAATTGGGGTCATCGTGTGAGTCGAGGCGTCCAGTGGTGGTGAATTGGGGTCATCGTGTGAGTCGAGGCGTCCAGTGGTGGTGAATTGGGGTCATCGTGTGAGTCGAGGCGTCCAGTGGTGGTGAATTGGGGTCATCGTGTGAGTCGAGGCGTCCAGTGGTGGTGAATTGGGGTCATCGTGTGAGTCGAGGCGTCCAGTGGTGGTGAATTGGGGTCATCGTGTGAGTCGAGGCGTCCAGTGGTGGCCAATTGGCGCCGATGCTGGGAAGCTATGTAGCTAAAGTTATCTTGCTACGTAACAGGGGGCCAGTGGGTGGCCAAGGTTTGCTGCTACATGTTAAGAAATTGTAACATCAGTACGTTATCTTGGAGTGTAGTATCTGTATTTAAAATGAAGGCAGTTTCGGGTACTGTTCATGCTCCCAGTCGCCCCAACAAAGAGTCTGCTACCATGACAATGCTATCGCCAACTGTTTTTGACGTGCATCTGGCCTGTGCCGTATACATGAAATTGCTAGAAGTTCGTGTTTTTTCACCATCAGTTTTTTACAATTTTGTTTTCCTTTTCCTCTCAGGCTTGAAGAAAGTGGCGTACTCACCGATTGCTCTATCAAGACTCAGCTACCAGAAGATACAATGGACTTCAACTTCAACAGTTCCGACGTTGTCAATAAAGCAATTATCAGGTAAACGTTCTGCAAACGTACTTCACCATCATTTGTTAACTCATGTTGACTCAAATCCAGCTTCACACATGAGCCCCTTTTCTGAGCTCGGCATCTGACCGAATCTCGCTGTCCGCCTCTGTCGCCGTCAGTCTGCGGTGCGGGCCAGGCTGTCTTCAGTGTCCGCCTCTGTCTGTCTGCGGTGCGGGCCAGGCTGTCTTCAGTGTCCGCCTCTGTCTGTCTGCGGTGCAGGTCAAGCTGTCTTCAGTGTCCGCCTCTGTCGCCGTCTGTTTTCAGTGTCCGCCTCTGTCGCCGTCTGTCTTCAGTGTCCGCCTCTGTCTTCAGTGTCCGCCTCTGTCTTCAGTGTCCCGCCTCTGTCTTCAGTGTCCCGCCTCTGTCTTCAGTGTCCGCCTCTGTCGCCGTCAGTCTGCGGTGCGGGCCAGGCTGTCTTCAGTGTCCGCCTCTGTCTGTCTGCGGTGCAGGCCAGGCTGTCTTCAGTGTCCGCCTCTGTCTGTCTGCGGTGCAGGCCAGACTGTCTTCAGTGTCCGCCTCTGTCTGTCAGCGGTGCGGGCCAGGCTGTCTTCAGTGTCCGCCTCTGTCTGTCAGCGGTGCGGGCCAGGCTGTCTTCAGTGTCCGCCTCTGTCTGTCAGCGGTGCAGGCCAGACTGTCTTCAGTGTCCGCCTCTGTCTGTCTGCGGTGCGGGCCAGACTGTCTTCAGTGTCCGCCTCTGTCTGTCTGCGGTGCGGGCCAGGCTGTCTTCAGTGTCCGCCTCTGTCTGTCTGCGGTGCAGGTCAGGCTGTCTTCAGTGTCCGCCTCTGTCTGTCTGCGGTGCAGGCCAGACTGTCTTCAGTGTCCGCCTCTGTCTGTCAGCGGTGCGGGCCAGACTGTCTTCAGTGTCCGCCTCTGTCGCCGTCTGTCTTCAGTGTCCGCCTCTGTCTTCAGTGTCCGCTTCTGTCTTCAGTGTCCGCCTCTGTCGCCGTCTGTCTTCAGTGTCCGCCTCTGTCGCCGTCTGTCTTCAGTGTCTGCCTCTGTCTGTCAGTGTTGACTCTTCAGTGTCCGCCTCTGTCTGCAGTGTCCGCCTCTGTCGCCGTCTGTCTGCGGTGCAGACCAGGCTGTCTTCAGTGTCCGCCTCTGTCGCCGTCTGTCAGCGGTGCAGGCCAGGCTGTCTTCAGTGTCCGCCTCTGTCGCCGTCTGTCTTCAGTGTCCGCCTCTGTCTTCAGTGTCCGCCTCTGTCGCCGTCTGTCTTCAGTGTCCGTCTCTGTCTTCAGTGTCCGCCTCTGTCTTCAGACCTCTGTCGCCGTCTGTCTGCGGTGCAGGCCAGGTTGTCTTCTGTGTCCGCCTCTGTATGTCAGTGTCGACTGTCTGCAGGTCGGACTGTCTGCGGGAGGCGCTGGCTGAGATGGACGGAGACTGTGACCTGATGGAGCTGGTGTTCTGTCCCAGCCCGCCGCTGCTCCAGTTCGCCGCCGTCGGAGCCGGCATCGAGTCCAAGGTACCGGCATATGGTGGTGCCCTCGCCCTCTCTCCCTCTCCTCCTCCCTCAGCAGGTGGTCAGCCTTCGCTGCCTTTTCTGTTTTCTCCGTACATAACGATGTTTTTCGATTGAAATTTGTTGAAATATTGTACATCATGATTCAGGGTATCGACGGAAAACTCTGTGTTTGGTATGCATGACATATCCTAACCGATAAATGTATCTGGCTGTGTATGTGTGAGGCGTGCAATGGCAAGTGATGATACATATTGAGTCTCGCAGCCGTGCCGAGTGTACGCAGGCGGCCAGCGTTGTCAGCAGGACGGGCCTCCGTCTGTCTGACTGTGTGCCGGCCTGCCCGCCAGGTGGAGATCGCCGGCGACTCGGACCTGGTGGAGCTGTTCCAGTGTCCGCGCACCAGCAGCAGCCGGTACCGACTGGCGCTGATGAAGCTATCTCTGAAGCCGCTCGCCCAGTCGCAGAAGGTGTCGATGCGCACGGACGCCCGCGGCTTCCTCTGCCTCCAGTACATGCTCAAAACGGACGACGGCCACATCTGCTTCGTCGAGTTCTTTGTGAGTGAACGTGGCCTGTGGGAGAGGGAGCATGCCCCGGTCGCTGACAACGGTGTCTTACCAGGCGCGCTTGGTTAGTATGGGATGTGGTTCGTAATACGGAAGATGTTCGCTTACTTGCCTCACGACAGTGTGCACCGTTGGAAATTTAAACCAGTCGACAGTCCTTCTTTGACGGAGCCACTGGTTACCCCGAATACTTTACAAAGCCATTACAAATCCACATTTCAAGTGACAGGCAAACTATGGGCAGTTTTATATACATGTGATCGGTGTCAATTCAGTAAGCATAGAATAACTTTATCTCACGGAATACGGGATTCACAGTCCATACATCATTGTAGCTGTGGCACACAAAGCCTTTAGTGTTCTATGCGAAATTGACGACTGCTGTATTTATCGTGTTTACAGTGCTCGCCGGAGGAGAACTGAAGAGTGAAGATGTTCAGACCCATCCGCTGCTGTTCATTACAAGAATCATCAATGTATGTTGTTATTATCATACCATTCCATTGTTTTATATGAAGCTGCAATACAGCGTTATGTAATAATTTACGTTTGAACATTGCTATTGTGATATTTTGTCCCATCCCAAGACAGCCAGTAAGTCGCACCACGTGGCACCGATGGCAATGACTGATGATTGGTGAAAGCGGATATGATCGCACTTCATTCAGTCAGACTGCCTTTGGCCTTAACGACGGACAACTGTTTACACATTTTGTCCGAATGTACTGATTGAATGGATTTCCGAGATCAGGACCCACGCCAAGCGAAGCTTGTTGCTCTGCCATGACCCCACCATCCCATTGCGCGATTTACGGTAACCGGAAGGATTTAGTGGCGAACTATACGCCGCTTAACGACTGAGGACGGTCTGCCTTGGCCGCTGGTTTCATCTGACATTGAACGTCACATGGGTCGTCACCGTCAGGAGCAAATAGTGAGCGCCGAAGCGTCTCAAACCCACCTGGCCAGCTGGGTGAATCAGATCGCAAGCCCAGCGCTCTCGCGACTGAGCCGCTGGGCGAACTTGATGGAGTATTCTCACGTGTTTCACACCGTTCATTCTATAGCCGCCAAGTCTCTGGGAGGTCAAAACTAGCTTGTGGCTACCATGGCAACAAAAACGTCACAACGTTGAAACATCATTATATTGAAAGCACCCCATGCTTACATGTACACCATACCGGAATATAACGAGTAAAATCGTGTCCCACCAGCAGCGGTGGCCGGTGGGAGACTTAACACACATAATAATACCACTTTGCCACCACACACACACGGACGCGCGGCGCCACGTCTTCAGCCGGCCCCCAGTACACAGAGAAGACCGCCGATGTCATTGGTGCCTGTGCGGCGGCTTGGGGTTCGCCCAGCGCGGGGTGACCAGATACCGCGCCGCAGAGCAGCACCGTCCCACAGAGCAGTCCGCCGACCGAGAGATTCGGAATATAAAACATACCTACACAGCGACCGACGAGCTGCGAGCCAGCCGGAGGAGGACTGGAGGAGGACTGAGCCGGAGGACTGCCTTACTGAACGGTGACGGTGAGTAAGGCGACGGTGAGTACATACTCTGCGCCGCACCGCTCGCTACGCTGTGCGCAGAAACGGGCAGGGTTCGGTAGCGTACACTTCACTGCGCCCTGCTGAGCGGCGCCTCACACACCGCGCAGCCCACATGGCATGCTTGTATAGATAATGGTTAATGTATAACCAGATGATTCACACGTAGCATGAGCCTGCCAGCAGCAGCTGTCGCCACATCACAGTAGTTGGACTAGGGCCACGGCCGGAGCGGCGGTGCCGTCGTGGCCGGTGTCGTGCGACTGCGGGTAGAGGATGAGACTCCCAATCGACGCTCACAACACCGGGCTCACAGCGGTCGGCCGATAGTCGCCGCACACTTCCAGTGATTATACAGGCAGATCTATACAGAGGTACTAACAGCACGATATAATGCCCACCAGGGTAATATGAAATATAGCAACAGTATGGGTGATTTGGGTAAGTCTGCAAATGTGTGAACGAAACTGAATGTACAGACGGCTAAAACACCGGGAAAATTTATTTATTTGGAGATGTGAGGCGGCGTAACAGCACGTTACTCGATTCGGGGTACGCCACAAGCGTCACCAGGGCAGAGGGGAGATGCTACTGGCGGGAAAAGCGCCCACGTCTTAACCGTCCCACCAGCCCACTTCAGTTGCAGACAATCTGGTGCGCAGCCAAGCTGACAGAGCATTGTGCTACTCCCACTGCCGCTCACGAGTACAGCAAACATTTATGATTGATGTATCAACATACCTTAGAAAGAATACACCACATGCTAACCTGATAGACACGTTTCCAAGCGCCAATGTGGCAACATCTATTACTAAACGGTTCGTGCCCGGGAACCAAGCTGGTCATACTCGGTCCTCACAAAATGTGATTATTGCATTAAATAACACTGATATTCGAATATCAAAGCGGCTGTCTGTGAGATACAACAGCATTGCAAAAAATGACATGAAACCAGCCTTGTGTCAGATATGAGCAACATTGCAAAACTCCTAGCGAAAGAACCATCCCAGGATATAATCCACTTTATGGCAAAGCGTACCTGGAAGAAGCATATACGTGCATACATAGATAGCATAACACATCTCCAATGATAAATGAACAGGGCAAAATACTTGTCTTTGTCATCAGTGACGTCACATATATCACATTCGCCTGACTGGCCAGTCATCCGAGTCAGAATGTGGAGAGCGGCAGCCTCCCACCCAGTCTGGAGTCAGCTGCACCCCCTCCGACAATCGTAAGACGCTTACACCCACAACCAGACAGATATCACACCCAAATCGTCACACAAATCGCACAGGATTATATATTCGCTCGCTACCGGGATCTAACCGGCCGCCGGACTGTGACAACGGACACCGGCGGCAACGACCAGCCACCACCGGCGGCCGGTAGCCAGGCTCGGCCTCTGCCGGTGGCATGGACCGGCCCGGTGACCTCTGCCGGTGGCATGGACCGGCCCGGTGGCCTCTGCCAGTAGCGCGGACCAGCCAGGCTCGGTCTCTGCCAGTGGCATCGGCCGGCCCGGTGACCTATCAGTCTATCGGTGATACGGACCGGCCCGGTGACAGGCGGTTGGGCCGTGCCGGGTCACTGGACCGCTGGATGCGTGTCCCGCGCCGTCTGAGCGGTCTCAGTCAGTCCTGGCGGCCCGGCCTGACTCCGGGAGGCGGCGGCTCGCCCCCGCTCGTCCGGCGGCCCTCTACTGGCCGCCGTCCGTGTCGGGGTCGGCACTGTGTCCGTTGTTGTCGGCGCCGTCACCCGCGGTGGAGTCGGTGGGGGAGGTGAGGTCCGTGTCGCCGTGAGGCTCTCCAGCCAGCCGCGGAGTCACGCTCTCCGGCTCCCCGGCGTCCGACGGCGTCTCGGCAGCCTGACACAGACGGAAACAGTACCGGGGGTCACGTCTCGGCACCCTGACACAGACGGAAACAGTACCGGGAGTCACGTCTCGGCTGCCTGACACAGACGGAAACAGTACCGGGGGTCACGTCTCGGCTGCCTGACACAGATGGAAACAGTACCGGAGGTCACGTCTCGGCAGCCTGACAGACGGAAACAGTACCGGGGGTCACGTCTCGGCTGCCTGACAGACGGAAACAGTACCGGGGGTCACGTCTCGGCTGCCTGACACAGACGGAAACAGTACCGGGGGTCACGTCTCGGCACCCTGACACAGACGGAAACAGCACCGGGGGTCACGTCTCGGCACCCTGACACAGACGGAAACAGTACCGGGGGTCACGTCTCGGCTGCCTGACAGACGGAAACAGTACCGGGGGTCACGTCTCGGCTGCCTGACAGACGGAAACAGTACCGGGGGTCACGTCTCGGCTGCCTGACACAGACGGAAACAGTACCGGGGGTCACGTCTCGGCTGCCTGACACAGACGGAAACAGTACCGGGGTCACGTCTCGGCTGCCTGACACAGACGGAAACAGTACCGGGGGTCACGTCTCGGCTGCCTGACACAGATGGGAACAGTACCGGGGGTCACGTCTCGTACCCTGACACAGACGGAAACAGTACCGGGGTCACGTCTCGCACCCTGACACAGATGGAAACAGTACCGGAGGTCACGTCGTCTCGGCACCCTGACACAGATGGAAACAACACCGGGGGTCACGTCTCGGCACCCTGAGATGGAAACAGTAGCAGAGGTCACGTCTCGGCACCCTGACACAGATGGAAACAACACCGGGGGTCACGTCTCGGCACCCTGAGATGGAAACAGTAGCAGAGGTCACGTCTCGGCACCCTGACACAGACGGAAACAGCACCGGGGGTCACGTCTCGGCACCCTGAGATGGAAACAGTAGCAGAGGTCACGTCTCGGCACCCTGACACAGACGGGAACAGCACCAGCCGGATTGAGGCGTAACGTGACTGGTGAACCCGGACTCAGGCCAATGTGAGCAGCACAGGGGGTATGTCCAGAGGACGTATGGAGTTGCTGGTGACCCCGGACTCAGGCCAATGTGAGCAGCACAGGGGGTATGTCCAGAGGACGTATCGAGTTGCTGGTGACCCCGGACTCAGCACAATGTGAGCAGCACAGGGGGTATGTCCAGAGGACGTATGGAGTTGCTGGTGAACCCGGACTCAGCACAATGTGAGCAGCACAGGGGGTATGTCCAGAGGACGTATGGAGTTGCTGGTGAACCCGGACTCAGCACAATGTGAGCAGCACAGGGGGTATGTCCAGAGGACGTATGGAGTTGCTGGTGACCCCGGACTCAGCACAATGTGAGCAGCACAGGGGGTATGTCCAGAGGACGTATGGAGTTGCTGGTGAACCCGGACTCAGCACAATGTGAGCAGCACAGGGGGTATGTCCAGAGGACGTATGGAGTTGCTGGTGACCCCGGACTCAGCACAATGTGAGCAGCACAGGGGGTATGTCCAGAGGACGTATGGAGTTGCTGGTGAACCCGGACTCAGCACAATGTGAGCAGCACAGGGGGTATGTCCAGAGGACGTATGGAGTTGCTGGTGAACCCGGACTCAGGACAATGTGAGCAGCACAGGGGGTATGTCCAGAGGACGTATGGAGTTGCTGGTGAACCCGGACTCAGGACAATGTGAGCAGCACAGGGGGTATGTCCAGAGGACGTATGGAGTTGCTGGTGAACCCGGACTCAGCACAATGTGAGCAGCACAGGGGGTATGTCCAGAGGACGTATGGAGTTGCTGGTGAACCCGGACTCAGCACAATGTGAGCAGCACAGGGGGTATGTCCAGAGGACGTATGGAGTTGCTGGTGACCCCGGACTCAGCACAATGTGAGCAGCACAGGGGGTATGTCCAGAGGACGTATGGAGTTGCTGGTGAACCCGGACTCAGCACAATGTGAGCAGCACAGGGGGTATGTCCAGAGGACGTATGGAGTTGCTGGTGACCCCGGACTCAGCACAATGTGAGCAGCACAGGGGGTATGTCCAGAGGACGTATGGAGTTGCTGGTGAACCCGGACTCAGCACAATGTGAGCAGCACAGGGGGTATGTCCAGAGGACGTATGGAGTTGCTGGTGAACCCGGACTCAGGACAATGTGAGCAGCACAGGGGGTATGTCCAGAGGACGTATGGAGTTGCTGGTGAACCCGGACTCAGGCCAATGTGAGCAGCACAGGGGGTATGTCCAGAGGACGTATGGAGTTGCTGGTGACCCCGGACTCAGCACAATGTGAGCAGCACAGGGGGTATGTCCAGAGGACGTATGGAGTTGCTGGTGAACCCGGACTCAGCACAATGTGAGCAACACAGGGGGTATGTCCAGAGGACGTATGGAGTTGCTGGTGAACCCGGACTCAGGACAATGTGAGCAGCACAGGGGGTATGTCCAGAGGACGTATGGAGTTGCTGGTGAACCCGGACTCAGGACAATGTGAGCAGCACAGGGGGTATGTCCAGAGGACGTATGGAGTTGCTGGTGAACCCGGACTCAGCACAATGTGAGCAGCACAGGGGGTATGTCCAGAGGACGTATGGAGTTGCTGGTGAACCCGGACTCAGCACAATGTGAGCAGCACAGGGGGTATGTCCAGAGGACGTATGGAGTTGCTGGTGACCCCGGACTCAGCACAATGTGAGCAGCACAGGGGGTATGTCCAGAGGACGTATGGAGTTGCTGGTGACCCCGGACTCAGCACAATGTGAGCAGCACAGGGGGTATGTCCAGAGGACGTATGGAGTTGCTGGTGAACCCGGACTCAGCACAATGTGAGCAGCACAGGGGGTATGTCCAGAGGACGTATGGAGTTGCTGGTGAACCCGGACTCAGGACAATGTGAGCAGCACAGGGGGTATGTCCAGAGGACGTATGGAGTTGCTGGTGAACCCGGACTCAGGCCAATGTGAGCAGCACAGGGGGTATGTCCAGAGGACGTATGGAGTTGCTGGTGAACCCGGACTCAGCACAATGTGAGCAGCACAGGGGGTATGTCCAGAGGACGTATGGAGTTGCTGGTGAACCCGGACTCAGCACAATGTGAGCAGCACAGGGGGTATGTCCAGAGGACGTATGGAGTTGCTGGTGACCCCGGACTCAGGCCAATGTGAGCAGCACAGGGGGTATGTCCAGAGGACGTATCGAGTTGCTGGTGACCCTGGGCCCCGGGGGAGATGACTGGGGCAGGAGAGCAGGTGTACCGTGTGCAGGGTGCTGGGCCGCTGCTGGATGTTGCCGTCGATCAGCTGCTGGTGGATGGTACAGATGGTGACCGGTGTCTGCGGCTGCTGGGACGACTCCTGGCCCGCCTTCACCGGCCGCCGCGACCGGTCCCCCTGCCGCCACAGCGTGATCTCCTGTGGAACACGGCACATACAAACATGGGTCAGCAGGAGTGTCTGCCGCCCCAGTGTGATCTCCTGTGAGACACAACACAGACAAACATAGGTCAGCAGGACTGTCTGCCGCCACAGCGTGATCTCCTGTGGAACACGGCAGACAAACATAGGTCAGCAGGAGTGTCTGCCGCCACAGCGTGATCTCCTGTGGAACACGGCAGACAAACATAGGTGAGCAGGACTGTCTGCCGCCACAGCGTGATCTCCTGTGGAACACGGCAGACAAACATAGGTCAGCAGGACTGTCTGCCGCCACAGTGTGATCTCCTGTGAGACACAACACAGACAAACATAGGTCAGCAGGACTGTCTGCCGCCACAGCGTGATCTCCTGTGGAACACGGCACAGACAAACATGGGTCAGTGGGAGTGTCTGCCGCCAGTGCCAGCACGGGTCAACGTGATCTCCCGCGGAACACAGCATAGGTCAGCGGACTGTAATTCGATCAGAAAATGGACCCAACTCGCGCACGATAGGCCATAGGTACAGGGGTCAGAGGACCCAGCACCAAGCAACACTTCCTGATATACAGCTGATATATTTTACACTTCTGCACAACAGCGTGGCTCATGCATGCCATTAAGCAAACGGAAATCTACTTGTATCGTTCACCGGCTACGTTAGCTGGAGAGCTGCCTCCAAGCCTGCTGCTTGCGCAGCTCAGCGATTGATCGCAAGTCGCCCACTGACGACACATCCCACCATATTTAGCCACACCCATGTAGTGTCGTCTGCCTGGGAGCTCTGCCCGGATCTGACCTGCTGTTTGAAGTATCTCCGGTCCTCCACATCCACCAGCACCAGGTTCAGGTAGTAGCGGACGGAGAACTTCTTGTTGACATCGCGCATGGTGGGCGCGAGGTCGTACCCGGCGAGGAACACGCGGATCGGGATGCTCTCGCCCCGAACCGGCGCGCCGTCCATGATCTCGTACTTGGCGATCGTCTCGTTCTCGTTATAGGTGCTGGGACCTGCCGACCGCGGCGGGGCGGCGGCGAGGGCGAGGATGAACAGCATGCACAGATTGGGCCAGAGAGGAACTTAGGGTGGCCACCAGCTACCCGAGAAACGAGCAAGCGGTAACCCGTGCCCCCCCCCCCCCCACACACACACACACGGGGCAGGCCAGTACGTCGTAAATATACGGTGAAACGTTAGGTTAGAGGATTGGTTCAGTTTGACTAAAGCATCAAGAGCTTTATCAGTATCCACCTGTTCACAAAATATGCAGACATTATCAAGTATATCAATCACATTGCCTACGTTAACATTCGCTCGCATTGGAATACTAGTGGCACAAATGGTACAGTTACATGGAACATGCTCCAAGATACCTGGCTTTGTTGCCGTCAGCATATTGGGTAGTGTGACTATGACAATGAATGGCTGGAGTAATGTGTGTCTATGAAACTCGTACCGGCACCAGTAGTCTCTCGCTTGATGATGGCGATTTCCATGTGCTTTATTTTTATCCGAACCAGGAGGAAATATATTTTCCCGACAATGACGTCCTTCAGGTGATATCTGAAAAGGGGATACAAATACGGCATGCTGATACGACAAACAAAACAGCAAGAATATGTTTAAACAAGAAACATGTCGTAAACGGTATACCGAGCAATCACGCACATAAATATATCAAAATGCCCAACCGAAATAGAAATAATAATTCACGGGAAGGAGTTAACATATATCACCATTCTAAAATGGTACCCATCTTTCGACACTTAAATAAAATATACTTAGAATCGTTGTATTAACACACGCACTGTCGGGGGTTCGCTCCAACCACGAACTGCGGGGGGGTCATTTCAGCAACCCCCCCCCCCATAAGATCTCGGAAACTATGTAACGACAAGCGGAACACGGCGTTAGATAGCTCGAGACACGCTCTATCGAAAGCACATCGGTCTTTTTTAGTTAAGGTCAATATTGAGGTCACCAGAGGTCACCAAAGATCAAATATCGGTTATATATGTGTCCTTGATAAAACCGTCGATACCTCGATTATCGATAACTAAAAGAGAAGAAAAAAACTCTATTCGATTCTCGATAACTAAAAGAGAAGAAGAAAACGACGCGCGGAAAAACCGTTCGAAATAAAATTGAATTTGCTGTCACTGAGGTTTCATCAGAATTGACCTAAAGTCAATAGTTAGGTCAGCAGAAGCCATTGAAATTGGAAACATGCTAAAAATCGTCGAATTGCTTTTTAAGGGATAACTTTTGACAGAAGCATGATAAAGTAAAACAGATTTCACCATTGTTTGTCTCGTCGAGACGCATCGCAGTATATATTGGGTGACCTAGCTAGGTCATATAACACAAAATACCTGACCTCAGGTCAGGTCAAGGTCAACTTTTATATTAATTGATTCGTCTCGACAAGCCAAATACAATGGTGCAAACCCCATTGCTCTACCCTGATTTGGTAAAGAGTTATTGCAGAAAAGCCATACGTGACCAGGGGGTCACCTGTGACCTGAGCTGAACTTGTAGAGGTCAAAGAACAGAAATGTGGCATGGGGCTTTGCATTTGGCAAAAGAGTGGTGGATCTGGTGAAAACGGGTCAAATTTAGCCATTTCCCATGGATTTATACATGTTTTCATTTTGCCCCATTGACTTATAATGGGGAGGTCACGAGATCGACGTGACCTTAGGTCACCGATATGCAAACAAATAGAGATAAACGTATGGAGTGGGGGGACAATTTAGTAAGGTACCAATGTTTTGGGTTCATAAAAACAAGGATAATTTGTCATAATGTATTTTATTATAAAAAAGCGAAATGAACTCAAAAATGATTAAAAACTAAAACAATTAAGCTCATATCCTTGTGGTCGTGACGTCACGACGATAGTGAAAATCAAAAGTGCCGTCACAAATCCCGAGTGACGTAACGTCACAAACAAAATCAAAGTTTTTTAAATATGAGAAGTTAAAAGGAAGTTTTAGGACAGAAGGCGGTCTAAGATGTGTGTGAGATCGAAAAATCGAGAAAAATATGCTGAATTTATGCGTAAAAACCCACTACCTTTTATCTCACCCCATTGTAGGTACTTATGACCTGATAACATCCTGTGAGTTTCAAACCGTTCGGCCAATTACTTTGGCTGTGGCACGGCCGCAAACTTTTTGGAGGTGGGGTCACTTGACTTGACCTGGTGACCTGACCCCTGAGATGACCGAGGTAAAAAAAAAATCACACCATGTGGGTAATTGATGTCCAAACAGCTGTGGCAAATTTGGCCGCCGCCCGCCGTTTTTCCGCTATGCATGAAAAACCTTAGGGGAAGGGGGCGGAAATCCCCCCCCCCCCCGGCAATGCGCATGTTAAACGACTCGCGTCTCCACCATTAAAAGTCAACCCTAACTATAACTCACGGATCTGATGCCAACTCAATCTAACTCGCACAATCATTTTCGACGTACCTAAACATTTCGTGATTAAGCTTCAGGAGGAACTCTTGGCCGACTCACTTGGACTTGTTGTACTCGAACTCGATGTGCAGACAGTCCTCGATGCCGACCTCCATCTTGATGCTGGTGTTCATGTCCGGGTACTGGGAGAGCGTGTGGACCGCGATATCCATCTCCCGCACCAGGTCAGACAGACGGCGCACGATCGTCACTCGCAGGAGGTACCTGACACGGGAGCGGGACAACACACCAGGTCAGACAGACGGCGCACTATCGTCACACGCAGGAGGTACCTGACACGGGAGCGGGACAACACACCAGGTCAGACAGACGGCGCACGATCGTCACACGCAGGAGGTACCTGACACGGGAGCGGGACAACACACCAGGTCAGACAGACGGCGAACGATCGTCACACGCAGGAGGTACCTGACACGGGAGCGGGACAACACACCAGGTCAGACAGACGGCGCACGATCGTCACACGCAGGAGGTACCTGACACGGGAGCGGGACAACACACCAGGTCAGACAGACGGCGCACGATCGTCACTCGCAGGAGGTACCTGACACGGGAGCGGGACAACACACCAGGTCAGACAGACGGCGCACGATCGTCACTCGCAGGAGGTACCTGACACGGGAGCGGGACAACACACCAGGTCAGACAGACGGCGCACTATCGTCACTCGCAGGAGGTACCTGACACGGGAGCGGGACAACACACCAGGTCAGACAGACGGCGCACGATCGTCACTCGCAGGAGGTACCTGACACGGGAGCGGGACAACACACCAGGTCAGACAGACGGCGCACGATCGTCACACGCAGGAGGTACCTGACACGGGAGCGGGACAACACACCAGGTCAGACAGACGGCGCACGATCGTCACTCGCAGGAGGTACCTGACACGGGAGCGGGACAACACACCAGGTCAGACAGACGGCGCACGATCGTCACTCGCAGGAGGTACCTGACACGGGAGCGGGACAACACACCAGGTCAGACAGACGGCGCACTATCGTCACACGCAGGAGGTACCTGACACGGGAGCGGGACAACACACCAGGTCAGACAGACGGCGAACGATCGTCACTCGCAGGAGGTACCTGACACGGGAGCGGGACAACACACCAGGTCAGACAGACGGCGCACGATCGTCACTCGCAGGAGGTACCTGACACGGGAGCGGGACAACACACCAGGTCAGACAGACGGCGCACTATCGTCACACGCAGGAGGTACCTGACACGGGAGCGGGACAACACACCAGGTCAGACAGACGGCGAACGATCGTCACACGCAGGAGGTACCTGACACGGGAGCGGGACAACACACCAGGTCAGACAGACGGCGAACGATCGTCACTCGCAGGAGGTACCTGACACGGTCGCGGGACACCACACCAGGTCAGACAGACGGCGCACGATCGTCACTCGCAGGAGGTACCTGACACGGGAGCGGGACAACACACCAGGTCAGACAGACGGCGAACGATCGTCACTCGCAGGAGGTACCTGACACGGGAGCGGGACAACACACCAGGTCAGACAGACGGCGAACGATCGTCACACGCAGGAGGTACCTCACACGGTCGCGGGACAACACACCAGGTCAGACAGACGGCGCACTACCGCCACTCGCAGCGGGTACCTCACGAGGGACAGCACGGCGCCACATACCAGGCACCTAACCAAAGGCCCAGCCGGTGACAGACGTCAGCGAATTGACAGATGGCACTGGTATCTGAAATATTCACCAGGTCATACCCAGCACCAGTCTTATGAAGCCAGCCTGAAGAACGATACCACAATAAGAAACGCCTTGTCCCATACCAATCGAATCCATGCCAGATTAATACAGACAGTGTGATGCTGTTCAGCTAGCTACCTGGAAGAATCGCTAAAATAAGTGGCATCATCCGCAGGCCAGTTGCATGAGCACGATCGTGGTGCTGTGAAGCGGGTCACCTGAGTCGGACGTTGGAGCCGGAGTAGCTCTCGTACGGCTTCTCGACCTGGCTGAACTCGAACGGGTAGCTGGCGTTCTGCTGCAGCTCGCCGGGCCGCGCCAGCTCCTTCACCAGCGACAGGAACTCGTGCTGGCTGCCGCGGTCGCACTGGAGCTCGATCTGGCCCACAAACTCGATCTTGACGCCAAAGTGTTCCAGCTTGGAGCCAGTCTTCTTCAGTGTGATGTTCACCTGTGGCCAGGACAAGCAGGAAATGGTGGTGGTGATGATGATAAGGGCTTAAGGGTGCTGCAGCTGCTAGGTTTTATGGCACCCAAGGCAAGGAAGGCTATATTAATGGGGTTACATTGTAAAATTGATCACAGGCAAAGAAACAAATTTGCACAGGTCAGAGGAACTCAACAAAATATTAAACCATTAAAGAAGGGTTCAGGATGGAATGCTACACGTGAACTATGATGGTCTTGTACTAATTTGCACCAATTTAAGTAGCTACCAGTTGCTTCATTGTCTTACATTCATTAGCATTATCTATAATGATAATGAATATATATATATATATATATATATATATATATATATATATATATATATATATATATATATATATATATATATATATATATATATATATATATATATATATATATATATATATATATATATATATATATATATATATATATATATATATATATATATATATATATATATATATATATATATATATATATATATATATATATATATATATATATATATATATATATATATATATATATATATATATATATATATATATATATATATATATATATATATATATATATATATATATATATATATATATATATATATATATATATATATATATATATATATATATATATATATATATATATATATATATATATATATATATATATATATATATATATATATATATATATATATATATATATATATATATATATATATATATATATATATATATATATATATATATATATATATATATATATATATATATATATATATATATATATATATATATATATATATATATATATATATATATATATATATATATATATATATATATATATATATATATATATATATATATATATATATATATATCAGTTCATTATGTGACAAAAATAAATGCAATATAAATAGCTTGTTCCTACATGCAATTTGAATGCAAGAGTTTTCAGTCCTTTGTATTTCCCACAGCCTTAAGATTGGCAGTACTTATATTTAATCAAAAACTTTCTACCCTGTAAAACATAATAACTTATAATAGTTTTATCTAATCATGAAGCTGGTAAGCATGACAAAAACAACTACGGATTTAAATGCAACACCTCTACAGAGGCTCTGGGGAAGAAAATCAGTTTGGAAAATGCCTATCTACTCGTGTTTTTAAACAGCTGAATGGGGGGGGGGCACCCCACAGTAAGACAGCTGGTGGGTGCCGTCCGACCATTTGTAATTTTCTGGAAAAGGTGTGCATTGGGGGTTTCAAGGGCAGGCAATTCATTGGTGGTGACCCAAAAATTCCCATTTTTCCAAAATACGGCCTTCCGTATTTTCCCAAGTTCACTGTGCAGGCCTAATTTTGAGGACCAATAACTCCGAGACTAAAAAAACGATTTGGAAAACTTTTGTTTTGTTTGGATCAGGATTAGTCTAAGAACAATTTGGGAATCACGGATTTTCGATTTTTGTCACTTGACCTCGTGACCTACTTTTTGCGCCGTGACCTTGACCTGTTGCAAACTTAAATTAACATTTTCGCATGATGACGATTTGAGTTCCATTAATGTCCTTTGGTATCAAAAAATCTAAAAAGTGGGGTTCGACCTGTAAAAACTACTTTTGAGCCTTGCAATGCCGAAACAATACGCTGTTTGGGTACGTTACGTTGTATTGGCCTGGCAGGTCATATGGCGACCTGAAGTCGACGCAACAGGCACCACCGAGAGGTTTCGCCGTCAGGAGTCACTCTGGACTTTGTTTCGAAAGCGTATGTCAAGTATATGCGAAGTTATCGACGGACAGGTGCCCGAACAGCGTATTATGTCAGCATTGCAAGACTCAAAAAAAAATTACAGGTCGAACCCCGTTTTTTGTATACGAAAGAACATCAATTAAGCTCAGATCGTCAGCAGACGAAGATTGTAATTTTAGTTTCCGCAGGTCAAGGTCACGGCGCCTCGTGAAACCTCGTGAAAAGTAGGTCACGAGGTCAAGTGGAAAAAATCGAAAATCCGTGATTGCCAAATTGTTCTTCAACCAATCCTGATCCAAACAAAGAAAGAGTTATCAAAATCACTTTTTTAGTCTCAGAGTTATTGGTCATCAAAATTAGGCCTGCACAGTGAACTTGGGAAAATACGGAAGGCCGTATCTTGGAAAATAATTTGGGATTTTTTTGGTCACCATCAATGAATGCCCTGCCCTTGAAACCCTGAGTGCACACATTTTCAAGAAAATTAACAATGGTCGGACGGCAAATTTGCAATTTTTTGGTTGTCTTACTGTGGAATGCCCCATGGGATCTAAGCACAAAAACAGTTTGGAAAATGCATATCTGCTCACACTTTCAATAAGAAAACTATTACACTGGCAAATGCATAACAGACAACAATGTTGATAGGAATCCCAAGAAGTCACATGAAGGTGACTGGAATGACTGGAATGAATGACTTGGAAAGAGAACACAAACATACTACTAACATTTCCAGTAATACTTTCACCATCATAGAAGAGATAATATCTCTCTATTTTTCCATCTTCAGATTTGAGTTCTGCCATTTTTCTGGTATCAGCTCCATCCAGGATGATATCAATTTCAGCACTTTGGCCAAATCCAAAGAAGCTCTGAAAAACAAAACCAAGTGAAATGGACATCATACTTGTCTTAAGTAAAAAGAACTGCTGTGGTTTTACAAAGACAGATTCAATAGTGTTCCCAAACCAGTCATCTTTAAATGGTCTGGTCATATTTTTATTGCATCTATATTTCAAGTCCCCAACATAACTTCCAGAACACATGATGCCAATATATGTGTACATTTTATTTATTTTATTTATTTATTTGATCGCCAACTATTTTTTTTATCTTGTTATTCAATAATAGGCAGTCATACAGTAAAAACACTACAAGTGAACAAGTGAGGGTAAAATATGAATGATCAATAAGAGACAAGGCAACAAGACAATCACAACCTGAAAAACACTGGACGGAATGAAAGACAAGACAGTAACATAAAGACATAAAGACATAAAGACATAAAAGAAAAGTGCAACAAAGAGCCTCTTGGGCCCATCCGAGGTTGCACCCCCCCCCCCCATCCCCCCCCCCTCCACCAGTCTCGCCCCTTCAAATCACCTTACTCTACCTGCATAAAAGAAGGCTAATCCCACGAGTATTTATGAACTAATCCCTTCTCTGTAAAGTATTTATCTAATCTAATTTTGAAGGAAGCAAGTGTCACTGCATCAGCGACATCCCCTGGTAGCATATTCCAATGTCCTACAACCCTTCTACTGAAAAATGACTGTCGTAGCCTAGTCCTACTTTGTCTCATAATGAGTTTATGCTGATGACCTCTACCTCGATTTTCCCTATTGAACTCAAACATACCCTTTAAATATCCAGAATGCTGACTATTTACAAATTTGAAGACTTCAATTAGATCTCCTCTTAGCCTTCTATATCTAAGTGAAAACATACCCAATTTCCTTAATCTATCTTCATAAGGTAAACTACCAAGACAATTAATCATTTTTGTTGCCCTTTTTTAACTCTTTCTAACAACCAGCAATCTTTCTCATATGTTGGAGACCAGGCTTGTACACAATACTCCAAATGTGGTCTAACGTATGCACAATACAGTTTTGTTATTACCTTTTCACTCTTGTAGGAAACATTTCTGTTAATGGCCCCTAGCATTCTAAGTGCCTTTTTCCTAGCTTCTACAACCTGGTCTGACGCTGATAGTCTATTGTTTACCACGACACCTAAATCTCTTTCCTTTTCAATCTGCTCCATTTTCTGCCCACCCATTTCATACCTATGTTTACTGCTAACCCATCCAGCGTGCATAATCTTACATTTACTCAAATTGAATTTCATCTGCCATGCTTCAGACCACTCAACTAGCTTGTCCAGATCTGATTGAAAAACATCCTGATCATGTTTTCCTCTAATAATCCTGACAACTTTTAGATCGTCTGCAAATTTCAAGACTTTGCTGTCTATACTGTTCTCAATTGCATTCACAAATATTATAAAAAGCAATGGGCCCAGGACTGAGCCCTGTGGAACCCCACTGAGAACCTCCTTCCATTGTGATTGGCACCCATTCAATATAACCCTTTGCTGGCGTCCTGAAAGCCACGTTTCTATCCAATCCAGAATCTTGCCCCTGATCCCATGAATTTTAAGTTGCAACCCCAGTCTTGTATGGGGGACTTTGTCAAATGCTTTACTGAAATCAAGAAAAGCTACATCTAGCTGTTAACCCTGATCAACGCTATCTGTTGCAACATCCAAAAACTCCAGAAGATTAGTTAAACAAGAACGGCCCTTCCTAAAGCCATGCTGTGTATCTTTGATGAGTTCATTTTGCTCCAAGAATTCAACAATCTTATCTTTGATGATTGATTCAAGCACCTTGCAGACTAATGAGGTCAGACTAACTGGTCTATAGTTTTCCTCTTTACTTCTATCTCCCTTTTTATGAATAGGAACAACATTTGCTCTTTTCCAATCAAGTGGAATTTTACTATCTGCAAGTGATTTAGAAAATATTATGGCTAATGGAACCGACAACTCCCTTTCAGATTCTCTTAAAAGTCTAGCATGGATTTCATCAGGTCCTTCTGCCTTGTTAGGCCTTACTTTCTTTAGATATTCTAGAACAAGTTCACTACTTATGCCACCTAGCTCTCCTATAGTCTCCTCTGTCTCTAGCTCAGGCTGAAGTGCTGCAATACTACTCTGGTCCTCGATAGTAAAGACAGATTGAAACTGATCATTAAGCACTTCAACCATTTCACTGTCCTTGCTAACTAACACATCATCTACCTTAAATGGACCTATATTTTTGGAAACTGTACTTAACTTATAAAAACTGAAGAACTTCTTACTATCTGCATTACAATGTCTAGCTAAATCAAGTTCCTTTGCCCTTTTAGCTGCTCTGACCTTTTTCTTAACTGAATTTCTTGCATTCTGGTAGGCCTTCTGATTTATATCTAGTGAAGATCCCTTCAAAATGCCAAATGCACTTCTTTTAGCTTGTATAGCACTCCTTACTTCTGGGGTAAGCCAAACTGGATTGCCCTTGGTTCTGTTACGTTTGTGCCTGAGGGGTATATGCCGATTTTGAATTTGGCTTAATCTAGCTTTGAAAACATTCCAGGCCTCACATGCATCTAAACCTGCCAACTCAACGTTCCATTTTATCTGTGCGAGGTCATTTCTAATACCATCAAAAACAACATGACAAATACTAAATTAAACAGATAAGAGCATCCCTAATACAGCTAAGTAAATGACCTTACATATCTCACAATGTGACTTCTAAAAGTGCTAGAATCATCATTAAAAAAGTCAGTGCCACTAGCTGACAGGAAGACATTCATGGTTTTCAGTATCTGGCACAGGAATCCATCCCCGATAGCACTCACCCACCACAGATGGTCATTTTTTTGGATGCAGGATGCTACATTTTTTCAAATAGGTTGCAAATATAATGTACAGTGCAGTGCAAATGTTCTGTCCACTTCCTCAGCATAACCAGCACATCTGTCGGTTCTGCACACAGTGGAATCCAATGAAACTATTTATGCCCATTAAAATAAAATCCCCCGATATAAAAAAATCCCCTGATAGGGGGAGGGGGCGAGGGCTATAATACATGTATTGGATTCCACTGTGTGCTGCACCAACAGACGCCCTGGTGCTGCCAAGGAAGTGGACAGAACATCTGCACTGCACTGTCCATTGTACAATTGCAATGGACTACAAATTGAAAGTTAGGAACAGGCAAAGCAAATTTGATTGTTTGACCACAACAAAAAATAATGTAAATCACTAATGATACCCATGCAGCACAGATGTAACTTACCATGATGAAATTGAGAAATCCACTTCAACTTACAAAAACAGTAATAACATCCACTGCCTAACACAATAAGCAAATAGCTATTGATTTGTATAATGGTTAAAATTTGAAGTATGAATTAAAAAGTAGGCATTCATTTTTAACATCTTAATCATAGATTACGATACACCTTGTAGAAAGCTGCACTCCAAATCAATCGTATCTGATATTGCACTTGGGACTTTCTGTTCACCGCAACATTGACATCTGTCAGAGAAACAGTTCAAGTTAGACTGCAAATAGTGTGAAATTCACTTGCATCGGATATAAATAACTATTTGTGCTACTTTAGCTGTCTTTCAACGACATTTATTTCACTTCCTGAAATACAACTCAATGTATCACACACAGCAGATAAACACGCTTGCGGGATGAACGCCCCTCTTTTTTGCTTCGCATCTCGCAGTTGTAAACAAAAACTCGGCCGACATTTCTGGCGCTATTGTGACGGTTGATGCGAGACATAGTACATCTAAATTGTATCACAACTGAAGTGACACACGGCGGCACTGTCCACATCGAGTCGACCAGCTGTTATACGAAATTCCAGTCCAGTCAAGCAATAGAACATTGAGTCGCGCGACTGCCGCATCTTCTTTAGTGCAGCTGTCGCTTATTAAGCCGAACGATAGTCGCGCGGCTGTCAGTAGCATTGGCGGATTTCGAGTTGGGGGAGGGCGCTAAAATTTCGCTCCGTTTCATCAGCGAAAAGTTGTTTACCGGGGGGGGGGGGGGCGGGGCGGGGCGTCGGTCGTCAGCGCGAAGAGTCGTGTTGACCGGGGGGCGTCGGGCGTCAGCGTGAAGAGTCGTTGACCGTGGGGGAGGGGGGTAACGTCGTCAGCGCAAAAATTCGGTGACTGGGTCTGGGTGGGGGAAGGGGTGGCGTCGGGTACTCGGCGCGAAAGAGTCGTTAACCGGAGGCCGGGAGGAGAGTGTTTCCCCTAATTATCACTTCTTACAGCCAATGCGGGAACGCGCGCGGGTAGGGGGAAGGGCATACTTGTATTGAATGCCTCTATGCTCCCTGGATCCGCCAGTGTTCTGCAGTGGTATGGCTACCACTGCAGAAATAATAATAATAATAGTTTATTTCATGCCTGCTTGGTTCATATCTGGAAATAAATCAATAGCTACAAAAAGAATAAAACTGGGAAATGTGTTTTTACTGAACCTATCTGGGGTATTCAGCCGAACACGCTGGGGGGGGGGGGGGGGGGGGGTCAGATTCTGCCCCCTCGTTTATCTTCCGAACCAATATCAGTAGCGAGAGTCGGGCGGCGAGACGCGCGAGGCGGCAATCGAAAGCTCTAACTGAGACGCATCTAAAGCATACGAGACATTAACAAAGGTCATGTCAGGTCACGGTCAGGTCAAAGTCAAAATTGAGGTATTTAAGTTTATGAGCCATATCGAAAGCCTTGTATTGCGACTATTATCGCGCACAGTTCTCTCAAAGGTATAATGCATCTTGCGCATAAGCGAAAGTGAAATTGGAAGCAAAGGTCAAGGTCAAGTTCAGGTCACAAAAGTTCACTATTGGCAAGAGGTCTATACGAAAGCCATGCAATGTTTTATGGGTTATTTTACACGTAGGTATAATTCGATAGTAGCAGCCATTTTCACAACCTGACCTCATATAATAATGGTCCTCAGGTCACGGTCAGGTCACATAAGGTCAAAATTTGACATTTATTAATCTAAATGAAAAAGGCATGTTTCTAGACCAGTTTTGTATCAGAAATACAGCGGTTGGATTTATTTGTCAATATCTGGTCACTAGAAGCCACAAAATACAGCTTAATAAATGACGTCATGAGTTGCTTTTACTTAGCGAGCCATAAGTCAGTCAAACACAAAGATATTGCTTTGTAATTTGGTTTGGGTATCGTCCATACTTGGTTCTCCAATACATATTCCGTTTTTTTCATATCTTCAAAAATGATAATTTTGTGGAAATCCTTCCGAAAAACATCCGTTTATTTTATGTTTGGGGTCAGACCAAACATTCCGAGAATCCGAGATAGCCATTTTGAAGAAAATGACATTGCCTTTCTTTTGACATTTTGTATTTGCAATTTCACTTGATTTCAATGCAACTCGATTTTCTACGATTTTTCAAACATTTGTCGTTTTTCCACCAAAAATTGCATTCCACACAACATAGGTACCCATACATGGACATTCACTCACGTGCTCCTCAGCAGGCGAGACCAAAGGCTGCGACGTTGCGTGTACAATTATAACTTACGTTGGTTGTAAATCGCTCCAGATAAAAAATAGCGCCAGACGCGCCACTTTCCCTACTGCTGCCAAAATGCTACAAAATGAGGAAACACAAACGAGGCAAAAACAATGATTGATTTATTTCGCAAGAAGTTATTTTTCGTAGTCAGTACCTATTTTTCATCGCCAGAATTTCAGCGGATTTTTTTGGGGGGGAGGCTTTTGCTCCTGCCCCCACCTCCTGGATCCGCCAGTGATCAGTAGCGTCGCCCCAAAAATCGCCTGGTTTGGGGTGGCCTAGGGTGACATTTTTTTTTCTCGAAGTTTGGAATTTGTATTCGGACGCCCCCGCAAAATGTGATGTTACTAACAAAAACATCACCTGTAAAATGATTTGGAAAAATATGAATATTTAGAGGTAGCGCAATGGCGCTCAGAGATTACACGGTCCCTCTATTATAGGCATATGGCCCAGGGGCGGATCCAGAAAATATCCCCTACCTATACCCAAATCTGAAAACTCAACGGATTTGGTCCACTATATTTTGAGGGTGCCCCTATTTCAGCATTTTGCTTTTATTGACAGCGTTGACTATAGGTATTTGCAATATCAGTCGTACCCTTTCTATCCTTTAAAGGAAATAGTTCACCTTCAACATGGGGTTTTTAACTGAAATAGCAGTTTTGTAGCCCGTGTTGAGAAATCCTTATCTGCAACTTTTCTTGGCTGAAAAGACTCTCCAACCGAAAATATTTGACTTTTTGGCGAAGGAATGCGGCGCATATATGATATACCGTACCGTCTGAGAGTGCCAGCACTGCCATGGAGCATGCGCAGACCAATAACGCACACCATAACATGAATAATTTACGACCTTCTGTCCTGAATTGGCGCGATGTAGGACCATTTTTGAACAAAAAAGAGAAACTGTATTAAAAAATATAATAAAATCGTGTTCTGAAAATTTTCCGAAGATGAACTATTTCCTTTCAAGGAAATAGTTCACCTTCAACATGGGATTTTGAACTGAAATGGCAGTTTTGTAGCCCGTGTTGAGAAATCCTTATCTGCAACTTGTCTTGGCTGAAAAGACTCTCCAGCCGAAGATATTTGACTTTTTGGCGAAGGAATGCGGCGCATATATGATATACCGTACCGTCTGAGAGTGCCAGCACTGGTCTGAGCATGCGCAGACCAATAACGCACACCATAACATTAATAATTTACGACCTTCTGTCCTGAATTGGCGTGATGTAGGACCATTTTTGAAAAGAAAAAAAGAAACTGTATTAAAAAATATAATAAAATCGTGTTCTGAAAATTTTCCGAAGGTGAACTATTTCCTTTAAAGGAAATAGTTCACCTTCGGATGTCGATCAAGACAGCCCAGGTTCAGCCCAGGTTCAGCCCAGGTTCGAGACACCTCCGAGCGAGCTGAAATTTGCCCAGAATAACCGCCAGGGGCCCAGTAGTCCACACCTAGCAGCATTCAGAGTAACTCCCAGCGGTTTGACCTCCAGAGGTCAAGCAAGGTCACGAGGTCAAATATTGCACAGCACATTGTGGCCTACCCAGAAGAGCTACGGGAATGAATCCAACGCTAAAATACTCGCACACACTTGGTCTTACTTTTACCATATCATCCCCCGAACTCTCAAGGTCACCATTTGACCTAAGGTCATTTCGGGGTCAGCCGCCAGTACCATTGCACAGCGCATAACTGGTGTACAGAAATAATTTTACAAATTAAAAAGCATGTCAAACTGTGACCCAGTTGATGCACTAACTTTCTCCGAAAACACCTACTCGATGACTATCACGGTTTGACCTTGACAATTACAAATCTGCAAAAACACGTCACTCCAAGAGGTGCAGCCCAGGTTCGGCCCAGGTACGGGTCACCTCCGATCGAGCTGAAATTTGCACAGAATATCCGCCAGGGGTCCAGTAGTCCAGGTCGAGCAGCATTCGGTGTCAACCCCAGCGGTTTGACCTCCAAAGGTCAAGCAAGGTTATGGGGTCAAATTTTGCACAGCACATTGTGGCCTACCCAGAAGAGATACTGGGATGAATCCAACGCTAAAATACTCGCACACACTTGGTCTTACTTTTCCCACATCGACCAGACCTCTCAGGGTCACTATTTGACCTAAGGTCATTTCGGGGTCAGCCGCCGGTACCATTGCACAGCGCATAACTGGTGTACAGAAATCAGCTTTCAAATTAAAAAGCATGCCAAACTGTGACTCAGGTGATGCACTAACCTTCGTCGCAAATACCTACTCGATAGCTATTACCGTTTGACCTTGACAATTAAAAAAGTGCAAAAAAACGTTACTCCGAGAGTGCGGTCCAGGTTCAGCCCAGGTTCGATTTTGCACAGCACATTGTGGCCCACCCAGAAGAGCTACGGGGATGAATCCAACGCTAAAATACTCGCACACACTTAGTCTAACTTTTCCCACATCGTCCCGAACTCTCAAGGTCACCATTTGAACTATGGTCATTTCGGGGTCAGCCGCCGGTACCATTGCACAGCGCATAACTGGTGTACAGAAATAATTTTACAAATTAAAAAGCATGTCAAACTGTGACCCAGAAGATGCACTAACTTTCGCCGCAAACATTTACTCGATGGCTATCACGATTTCACCTTGACAATTAAAAGGTGCAAAAAACGTCACTCCCAGAGGTGCAGTCCAGGTTCGGTCCAGGTACGGGTCATCTCCGATCGAGCTTAAATTTGCACAGAATATTCGCCAGGGGTCCAGTAGTCCACGTCTAGCAACATTTGGTGTCACTCCCAGCGGTTTGACCTCCAGAGATCAAGCAAGATCATGAGGTCAAATTTTGCACAGCACATCGTGGCCTACTCAGAAGAGCTACGGGGATGAATCCAACGCTAAAATACTCGCACACCCTTGGTCATGCTTTTCCCACATCGACCCGACCTCTCAGGGTCACCATTTGACCTAAGGTCATTTCAAGGTCAGCCGCCGGTACCATTGAACAGCGCATAACTGGTGTACAGGAATTATTTTACAAATTACAAAGCATGTCAAACTGTGACCCAGGTAATGCACTAACTTTCGCCGCAAACACCTACTCAATAGCTATTACGGTTTGACCTTGACAATTAGAAAATTGCAAAAAAACGTTACTCCCAGAGTGCGGTCCAGGTTCAGCCCAGGTTCGATTTTGCACAGGACATTGTGGCCCACTTAGAAGAGCTACGGGCATGAATCCAACGCTAAAATACTCGCACACACTTAGTCTTACTTATCCCACATCGATCCGACCTCTCAGGGTCACCATTTGACCTAAGATCATTTCGGGGTCAGCCGCCGGTACCATTGCACAGCGCATAACTGGTGTACAGAAATAATTTTACAAATTAAAAAGCATATCAAACTGTGACCCAGGTGATGCACTAACTTACGCCGAAAACACCTACTCGATAGCTATTATAGTTTGACCTTGACAATTAAAAAAGTGCAAAAAAACGTTGCTCCCAGAGTGCGGTCCAGGTTCAGCCCAGGTTCGATTTTGCACAGCACATTGTGGCCCACCCAGTAGAGCTACGGGGATGAATCCAACGCTAAAATACTCGCACACACTTAGTCTTACTTATCCCACATCGTCCCGAACTCTCAAGGTCACCATTTGACCTAAGGTCATGTCGGGGCCAGCCGCCGGTACCATTGCACAGCGCATAACTGGTTTACAGAAATAATTTTACAAATTAAAAAGCATGTCAAACTGTGACCCAGATGATGCACTTACTTTCGCCTAAAACACCTACTTGATAGCTATTATAGTTTCACCTTGACAATTAAGAAAGTGCAAAAAAACGTTACTCCCAGAGTGCGGTCCAGGTTCAGCCCAGGTTCGATTTTGCACAGCACATTATGGCCCACCCAGAAAAGCTACGAGATGAATCCAACGCCAAAATACTCGCACACACTTAGTCTTACTTTTCCCACGTCGACCCGACCTCTGAAAGTCACCATTTGACCTAAGGTCATTTCGGGGTCAGCCGCCGGTACCATTGCACAGCGCATAACTGGTGTACAGAAATCATTTTACAAATTAAAAAGCATGTCACACTGTGACCCAGAAGATGCACTAACTTTCTCCGCAAACATCTACTCGATGGCTATCACGATTTCACCTTGACAATTAAAAAGGTGCAAAAAACGTTACTCCCAGAGGTGCAGTCCAGGTTCGGTCCAGGTACGGGTCATCTCCGATCGAGCTTAAATTTGCACAGAATATTCACCAGGGGTCCAGTAGTCCACGTCTAGCAACATTTTGTGTCACTCCCAGCGGTTTGACTTCCAGAGATCAAGCAAGGTCATGATGTCATATTTTGCACAGCACATCGTGGCCTACCCAGAAGAGCTACGGGGATGAATCCAACGCTAAAATACTCGCACACCCTTGGTCATACTTTTCCCACATCGATCCGACCTCTCAGGGTCACCATTTGACCTAAGGTCATTTAAAGGTCAGCCGCCGGTACCATTGAACAGCGCATAACTGGTGTACAGGAATTATTTTACAAATTACAAAGCATGTCAAACTGTGACCCAGGTAATGCACTAACTTTCGCCGCAAACACCTATTCAATAGCTATTACGGTTTGACCTTGACAATTAAAAAATTGCAAAAAAACGTTACCCCCAGAGTGCGGTCCAGGTTCAGCCCAGGTTCGATTTTGCACAGCACATTGTGGCCCACCCAGAAGAGCTACGGGGATGAATCCAACGCTAAAATACTCGCACACACGTAGTCTTACTTTTCCCACATCGATCCGACCTCTCAGGGTCACCATTTGACCTAAGGTCATTTCGGGGTCAGCCGCCGGTACCATTGCACAGCGCATAACTGGTGTACAGAAATATTTTTACAAATTAAAAAGCATATCAAACTATGACCCAGGTGATGCACTAACTTACGCCGAAAAAACCTACTCGATAGCTATTACAGTTTGACCTTGACAATTAAAGAAGTGCAAAAAAACGTTACTCCCAGAGTGCGGTCCAGGTTCAGCCCAGGTTCGATTTTGCACAGCACATTGTGGCCCACCCAGAAGAGCTACGGGCATGATTCCAACGCTAAAATACTAGAACACACTTAGTCTTACTCATCCCACATCGACCCGACCTCTCAGGGTCACCATTTGACCTAAGATCATTTCGGGGTCAGCCGCCGGTACCATTGCACAGCGCATAACTGGTGTACAGAAATCAGCTTTCAAATTAAAAAGCATGCCAGACTGTGACTCAGGTGATGCACTAACTTTCGTCGCAAATACCTACTCGATAGCTATTACGGTTTGACCTTGACAATTAAAAAAGTGAAAAAAACGTTACTCCGAGAGTGCGGTCCAGGTTCAGCCCAGGTTCGATTTTGCACAGCACATTGTGGCCCACCCAGAAGAGCTACGGGGATAAATCCAACGCTAAAATACTCGCACACACTTAGTCTTACTTTTCCCACATCGTCCCGAACTCTCAAGGTCACCATTTGAACTAAGGTCATTTCGGGGTCAGCCGCCGGTACCATTGCACAGCGCATAACTGGTGTACAGAAATAATTTTACAAATTAAAAAGCATGTCAAACTGTGACCCAGAAGATGCACTAACTTTCGCCGCAAACATTTACTCGATGGCTATCACGATTTCACCTTGACAATTAAAAAGGTGCAAAAAACATCACTCCCAGAGGTGCAGTCCAGGTTCGGTCCAGGTACGGAACATCTCCGATCGAGCTTACATTTGCACAGAATATTCGCCAGGAGTCTAGTAGTCCACGTCTAGCAACATTTGGTGTCACTCCCAGCGGTTTGACCTCCAGAGATCAAGCAAGGTCATGAGGTCAAATTTTGCACAGCACATCGTGGCCTACCCAGAAGAGCTACGGGGATGAATCCAACTCTAAAATACTCGCACACCCTTGGTCATACTTTTCCCACATCGACCCGACCTCTCAGGGTCACCATTTGACCTAAGGTCATTTCAAGGTCAGCCGCCGGTACCATTGAACAGCGCATAACTGGTGTACAGGAATTATTTTACCAATTACAAAGCATGTCAAACTGTGACCCAGGTAATGCACTAACTTTCGCCGCAAACACCTACTCAATAGCTATTACGGTTTGACCTTGACAATTAGAAAATTGCAAAAAAACGTTACTCCCAGAGTGCGGTCCAGGTTCAGCCCAGGTTCGATTTTGCACAGCACATTGTGGCCCACCCAGAAGAGCTACGGGGATGAATCCAACGCTAAAATACTCGCACACACGTAGTCTTACTTTTCCCATATCGATCCGACCTCTCAGGGTCACTATTTGACCTAAGGTCATTTCGGGGTCAGCCGCCGGTACCATTGAACAGCGCATAACTGGTATACAGAAATAATTTTACAAATTAAAAAGCATATCAAACTATGACCCAGGTGATGCACTAACTTACGCCGAAAACACCTACTCGATAGCTATTACAGTTTGACCTTGACAATTAAAGAAGTGAAAAAAACATTACTGCCAGAGTGCGGTCCAGGTTCAGCCCAGGTTCGATTTTGCACAGCACATTGTGGCCCACCCAGAAGAGCTACGGGCATGATTCCAACGCTAAAATACTCGAACACACTTAGTCTTACTTATCCCACATCGACCCGACCTCTCAGGGTCACCATTTGACCTAAGATCATTTCGGGGTCAGCCGCCGGTACCATTGCACAGCGCATAACTGGTGTACAGAAATCAGCTTTCAAATTAAAAAGCATGCCAAACTGTGACTCAGGTGATGCACTAACTTTCGTCGCAAATACCTACTCGATAGCTATTACGGTTTGACCTTGACAATTAAAAAAGTGCAAAAAAACGTTACTCCGAAAGTGTGGTCCAGGTTCAGCCGAGGTTCGATTTTGCACAGCACATTGTGGCCCACCCAGAAGAGCTACGGGGACAAATCCAACGCTAAAATACTCGCACACACTTAGTCTTACTTTTCCTACATTGTCCCGAACTCTCAAGGTCACCATTTGAACCAAGGTCATTTCGGGGTCAGCCGCCGGTACCATTGCACAGCGCATAACTGGTGTACAGAAATAATTTTACAAATTAAAAAGCATGTCAAACTGTGACCCAGAAGATGCACTAACTTTCGCCGCAAAGATCTACTCGATGGCTATCACGATTTCACCTTGACAATTAAAAAGGTGCAAAAAACGTCACCCCCAGAGGTGCAGTCCAGGTTCGGTCCAGGTACGGGTCATCTCCGATCGAGCTTACATTTGCACAGAATATTCGCCAGGGGTCCAGTAGTCCACGTCTAGCAACATTTGGTGTCACTCCCAGCGGTTTGACCTCCAGAGATCAAGCAAGGTCATGAGGTCAAATTTTGCACAGCACATCGTGGCCTACCCAGAAGAGCTACGGGGATGAATCCAACGCTAAAATACTCGCACACCCTTGGTCATACTTTTCCCACATCGACCCGACCTCTCAGGGTCACCATTTGACCTAAGGTCATTTCAAGTTCAGCCGCCGGTACCATTGAACAGCGCATAACTGGTGTACAGGAATTATTTTACAAATTACAAAGCATGTCAAAATGTGACCCAGGTGATGCACTAACTTTCGCCGCAAACACCTACCCAATAGCTATTACGGTTTGACCTTGACAATGAGCAAATTGCAAAAAAAAACGTTACTCCCAGAGTGCGGTCCAGGTTCAGCCCAGGTTCGATTTTGCACAGCACATTGTGGCCCACCCAGAAGAGCTACGGGGATGAATCCAACGCTAAAATACTCGCGCACACGTAGTCTTACTTTTCTCACATCGATCCGACCTCTCAGGGTCACCATTTGACCTAAGGTCATATCGGGGTCAGCCACCGGTACCATTGCACAGCGCATAACTGGTGTACATAAATAATTTTACAAATTAAAAAGCATATCAAACTATGACCCAGGTGATGCACTAACTTACGCCGAAAACACCTACTCGATAGCTATTACAGTTTGACCTTGACAATTAAAGAAGTGCCAAAAAACGTTACTCCCAGAGTGCGGTCCAGGTTCAGCCCAGGTTCGATTTTGCACAGCACATTGTGGCCCACCCAGAAGAGCTACGGGCATGAATCCAACGCTAAAATACTCGCACACACTTAGTCTTACTTATCCCACATCCACCCGACCTCTCAGGGTCACCATTTGACCTAAGATCATTTCGGGGTCAGCCGCCGGTACCATTGCACAGCGCATAACTGGTGTACAGAAATAATTTTACAAATTAAAAAGCATATCAAACTGTGACCCAGGTGATGCACTAACTTACGCCGAAAACACCTACTCGATAGCTATTACAGTTTGACCTTGACAATTCAAAAAGTGCAAAAAAACGTTACTCCCAGAGTGCGGTCCAGGTTCAGCCCAGGTTCGATTTTGCACAGCACATTGTGGCCCACCCAGAAGAGCTACAGGGATGAATCCAACGCTAAAATACTCGCACACACTTGGTCTTACTTTTCCCACATCAGCGCGACCTCTGAAGGTCACCATTTGACCTAAGGTCATTTCGGGGTCAGCCGCCGGTACCATTGAACAGCGCATAACTGGTGTACAAAAATAACTTTACAAATTAAAAAGCATGTCAAACTGTGAACAAGGTGATGCACTAACTTTCGCCGCAAATACCTACTCGATAGCTATTACAGTTTGACCTTGACAATTAAAAAAGTGCAAAAAACGTTACTCCCAGAGTGCGGTCCAGGTTCAGCCCAGGTTCGATTTTGCACAGCACATTGTGGCCCACCCAGAAGAGCTACGGGGTTGAATCCAACGCTAAAATACTCGCACACACTTGGTCTTACTTTTCCCTCATCGTCCCGAACTCTCAAGGTCACCATTTGAACTAAGGCCATTTCAGAGTCAGCCGCCGGTACCATTGCACAGCGCATAACTGGTGTACAGAAATCATTTTACAAATTAAAAAGCATGTCAAACTGTGACCCAGAAGATGCACTAACTTTCTCCGCAAACATCTACTCGATGGCTATCACGATTTCACCTTTACAATGAAAAAGGTGCAAAAAACGTTACTCCCAGAGGTGCAGTCCAGGTTCGGTCCAGGTACGGGTCATCTCCGATCGAGCTTAAATTTGCACAGAATATTCTCCAGGGGTCCAGTAGTCTACGTCTAGCAACATTTGGTGTCACTCTCAGCGGTTTGACCTCCAGAGATCAAGCAAGGTCATGAGGCAATATTTTGCACAGCACATCGTGGCCTACCCAGAAGAGCTACGGGGATGAATCCAACGCTAAAATACTCGCACACCCTTGGTCATTTTTTTCCCACATCGATCCGACCTCTCAGGGTCACCATTTGACCAAAGGTCATTTCAAGGTCAGCCGCCGGTACCATTGAACAGCGCATAACTGGTGTACAGGAATTATTTTACAAATTACAAAGCATGTCAAACTGTGACCCAGATGATGCACTAACTTTCGCCGCAAACACCTACTCGATAGCTATTATGGTTTGACCTTGACAATTAAAAAAGTGCAAAAAAACGTTACTCCGAGAGTGCGGTCCAGGTTCAGCCCAGGTTCGATTTTGCACAGCGCATTGTGGCCCACCCAGAAGAGCTACGGGGATGAATCTAACACTAAAATACTCGCACAGAGTTTGTCTTACTTTTTCCACATCGACCCGACCTCTCAAGGTCACCATCTGACGTAAGGTCATTTCGGGGTCAGCCGACGGTACCATTGCACAGCGCATAACTGGTATACAGAAATAATTTCACAAATTAAAAAGCATGTAAAACTGTGACCCAGGTGATGTACTAACTTTCGCAGAAAACACCTACTCCACAGCTATTACGGTTTAAACCTTGACAATTAAAAAAGTGCAAAAAAACGTTACTCCGAGAGTGCGGTCCAGGTTCAGCCCAGGTTCGATTTTGCACAGCACATTGTAGCCCACCCAGAAGAGGTACGGTGATGAATCCAACGCTAAAATACTCGCACACACTTGGTCTTACTTTTCTCACATCGTCTCGAACTCTCAAGGTCACAATTTGACCTAAGGTCATTTCGGGGTCAGCCGCCGGTACCATTGCACAGCGCATAACTGGTGTACAGAAATCATTTTGCAAATCAAAAAGCATGTCAAACTGTGACCCAGGTGATGCACTAACTTTCCCCAAAAACACCTACTCGATAGCTATTACAATTTGACCTTGAAAATTAAAAAAAGTGCCAAAAACGTTACTCCCAGAGTGCGGTCCAGGTTCAGCCCAGGTTCGATTTTGCACAGCACACTGTGGCCCACCCAGAAGAGCTACGGAGATGAATCCAAGGCTAAAATACTCGCACACACTTGGTCTTACTTTTACCACATCGACCTGACCTCTCAGGGTCACCATTTGACCTAAGGTCATTTCGGGGTCAGCCGCCGGTACCATTGCACAGCGCATAACTGGTGTACATAAATCATTTACAAATTAAAAAGCATATCAAACTGTGACCAAGGTGATGTACTAACTTTCGCAGAAAACACCTACTCCACAGCTATTACGGTTTAAACCTTGAAAATTAAAAAAGTGCAAAAAAACGTTACTCCGAGAGTGCGGTCCAGCTTCAGCCCAGGTTCGATTTTGCACAGCACATTGTAGCCCACCCAGAAGAGGTACGGTGATGAATCTAACGCTAAAATACTCGCACACACTTGGTCTTACTTTTATCACATCGTCTCGAACTCTCAAGGTCACCATTTGACCTAAGGTCATTTCGGGGTCAGCCGCCGGTACCATTGCACAGCGCATAACTGGTGTACAGAAATCATTTTACAAATCCAAAAGCATGTGAAACTGTGACCCAGGTGATGCACTAACTTTCGCCAAAAACACCTACTCAATAGCTATTACAGTTTGACCTAGACAATTAAAAAAGTGCACAAAACGTTACTCCCAGAGTGCGTTCCAGCTTCAGCCCAGGTTCGATTTTGCACAGCACACTGTGGCCCACCCAGAAGAGCTACAGGGATGAATCCAAGGCTAAAATACTCGCACACACTTGGCCTTACTTTTACCACATCGACCTGACCTCTCAGGGTCACCATTTGACCTAAGATAATTTCGGGGTCAGCCGCCGGTACCATTGCACAGCGCATAACTGGTGTACAAAAATAATTTTACAAATTCAAAAGCATGTCAAACTGTGACCCAGGTGATGCACTAACTTTCGTCACAAACACTTACTCGATAGCTATTACGGTTTGACCTTGGCAATTAAAAAGTGCAAAAACATTACTTCGAGAGTGCGGTCCACGTTCAGCCCAGGTTCGATTTTGCACAGCACATTGTGGCCCACCCAGAAGAGATACGGGGATGAATCTAACGCTAAAATACTTGCACACACTTGGTCTTACTTTTCCCACATCGACCCGGCCTCTCAGGGTCACGATTTGACCTAAGGTCATTTCGGGGTCAGCCGACGGTAACATTGCACAGCGCATAACTGGTGTACAGAAATAATTTTACAAATTAAAAAGCATGTCAAACTGTAACCCAGATGATGCACTAACTTTCGCCGCAAACACCTACTCAATAGCTATTACGGTTTGACCTTACAACCAGTTATGCACATAACTGCACACCAGTTATGCGCTGTGCAATGGTACCGGCGGCAGACTCAGAAATGACCTTAGGTCAAATAGTGACCCTGAGAGGTCGGGTCGATGTGGGAAAAGTAAGACCAAGTGTGTGCGAGTATTTTGGCGTTGGATTCATCCCCGTATCTCTTCTGGGTAGGCCACAATGTGCTGTGCAAAATTTGACCCCATGATCTTGCTTGACCTCTGGAGGTCAAACCGCTGGGGTTGACACCACATGCTGCTCTACCTGGACTACTGGACCCCTGGCGGATATTCTGTGCAAATTTAAGCTCGATCGGAGGTGACCCGTACCTGGTACGAACCTGGGCTGTACCTCTGGGAGTGACGTGTTTTGCAGATTTTTAATTGTCAAGGTCAAACCGTGATAGCCAACGAGTAGGTGTTTTCGGCGAAAATTTGTGCATCATCTGGGTCACAGTTTGACATGCTTTTTAATTTGTAAAATTATTTCTGTACACCAGTTATGCGCTGTGCAATGGTACCGGCGGCTGACCCCGAACTGACCTTAGGTCAAATGGTGACCTTGAGAGTTCGGGACAATATGGGAAAAGTAAGACCAAGTGTGTACGAGTATTTTGGCGTTGGATTCATCCCCGTAGCTCTTCTGGGTAGGCCACAATGTGCTGTGCAATATTTGACCTCGTGACCTTGCTTGACTTCTGGAGTTCAAACCGCTGGGAGTGATTCCGAATGCTGCGAGGTGTGGACTACTGGGCCCCTGGCGGTTATTCTGTGCAAATTTCAGCTCGATCGGAGGTGTCCCGAACCTGGGTTGAACCTGGGCTGAACCTGGGCTGAACCTGGGCTGTCTTGATGGATTTCACCTTCGGAACATTTTTCAGAACACGATTTTATTATATCTTGTAATACAGTTTCTTTTTTTTCTTTTCAAAAATGGTCCTACATCGCGCCAATTCAGGACAGAAGGTCGTAAATTATTAATTTGATGGTGTGCGTTATTGGTCTGCGCATGCTCCCTGGCAGTGCTGGCACTTTCAGACGGTACGGTACATCATATATGCGCCGCATTCCTGCGTCAACAAGTCAAATGTCTTCGGCTGGAGAGACTTTTCAGCCAAGACAAGTTGCAGATAAGGATTTCTCAACACGGGCTACAAAACTGCTATTTCAGTTCAAAACCCCATGTTGAAGGTGAACTATTTCCTTTAAAGGAAATAGTTCACCTTCAGCATTAGTTTTAAACTGAGATAATATTTTTGTAGCCCGTGTTGGGAAACCCCTATCTGCAAGTTTTCTTGATTAAAAGACTCTCCAGCTGAATTTATTTGAGTTTTTGGCGAAGGAATGCGGTGCTGGCGAAAGAATGTTGTACTGGTTCTAGCCCGGGCAGAGGCTATACCATCAGCCAATCAGCTTGCAGCTGGTGCTAGGAAACGAATCGCCGGCCGCCGGTTGGCACTTCTCCAATGCGATTCTATCTTTACGCGACTACTTTCGAATCTGATTGGCTGAACCATTTTTTACATTTGCGTGACGTCAGGACTCTGACTCAGAGAGTATGCATATAGTTTTGACAAACAATACAAATTTACGGCCTTCTGTCCTGAATCGGCGCGATATGAGGCCATTTTTGACAATATAAAAAGAAATTGTATTACAAAATATAATCAAATCGTGTTGGGTCAAAAATTTCCAAGGTGAACTATTTCCTTTAAAGTGCTGCGGATGGTGTTAAAATATATTATGTCGAGGGCATATCGAGAGCATATACAGTCGAGGGCGGCCTCAGAAGGCTGATGAAGAATTGACCAAGAGGGAAGTCGAGGTTCGTAACCAGGGGGAGGGAGGGGGTTGGAAGCCGTTTTTACCAGCAGTAAATCTTATGGATGCGATACACTATTATTGCGCCGCATAGCGGCGCCAAAATTTGAGGTTTTGAGCGTGTTGGATAACTAATTGTTGCTATTGGAACCAGCATGCAGGGTCAAAACGAAGAGATATGTCTGGAGCAAAAGGTGGTGTCAAAGGACATGTTGCCCCCCCCCCCATTTACGGCCAAAGGTGGGGCCATGGCCCCATATCTCCCCCCCCCTGCGGCCGCCAGTGTGTACAGTCTATATTAGACCCTTTTGTACTGGAAAAGAGCACTGATTGATTTGCGCCGCGTAGCGGCGTTTGCTTTATTTTGGTGGTGCCCCGGCGCGGTGGTGCCCCCATGGCCCTGGTGGTGGGGGTCATGACCCCCGTGACCCCCTGGATCCGCCACTGGTATGGTCTATTGCGCATTGTTTTACGGAGTCGGGTAAAAGGAACTTCCAAACCGAGGTGTGATGAATTAATCTCGTGCTTTATTGTTGCAGCAAGTGATTTATGAAGTTAAACAGTACAGTAACAATAATAATGACAGTAACAGTGATAGCCATGTGCGTCGCCACCGGGGGAGGGGGGGGGGGGGCTGGTGCCGGTACCCCAAAGATCGCTCCGGCACCTCAGACTGGCAGGATTTTAAGTCACACTTGATAGTGCAGGTGCTTGGTCCTTCGTGACATGGCTGTTAAAACGCGAACACAATCTAAGTTGTGGCTCATAATGTACGCTGGAGAGTGAATAAGAGAATACAAGAATAGAGAAGAGAGAATAAAAATGTCCTCCTAGTGCCAGGTGCTCGTATTTTATTCACCTCTAATCAGACTTGTCAATGATTCATATTTGTCATGAATCGATTGACAGTGATTCACGGACCATAATGAATGATTCAATCATGATTCAATCACTATACATTACCGTAATGAATGATTCAATCATGATTCAATCACTCAACATTACCATAATGAATGATTCAATCATGATTCAATCACTCAACATTAACATAATGAATGATTCAATCTTGATTCAATCACTCAACTTTAAAGAGAAGTGTCGACTCCTTTGTCTAACTCCTTTGATTTTGAATGTGCGACTCTAAGATTGTATGAGCGTGATAAGGAGGCTATGCTCTACCTGTGTGCCATTTTTCATGCAAACCAGAATAGTATGCTGTTTGACCTTAAACATATGACCTGCTCTAAATCCTTTGATTTTGAATGTGCGACTCTAAGATTGCATGAGCGTGATAAGGAGGTTATGTTCTACCAGTGTGCTGATTTCCATGCACATCGGAATAGTCCGCTGTTTGACCTTACACCTATCTGACCTGCTCTAACTCCTTTGATTTTGAATGTGCGACTCTAAGATTTTACCAGAATGATCACTAGGTCTGTGTGTGTTCCAATTTTTAAGCTAATCCAAATAGTCCGCGAATGTGTTTCCGAATGTGAATGTGAATGTGAACCAATTTGACACGCGTGTTGTTTATTTTGATTATAAAATGATACTTATAATATGTATTATAATTGCAAATTCCAAGTTCCAAAAGAATTAATGACTTTACGTTTCGCCTTTTTAAGCAAATAGAACATTTATTTTGATTTTGCATTAGGTATTATTTTTATAAAGCATGTGGAATAAAGCGGCGCCGATGCGACAATGATATTTGGGACATCCGGAGGTCATGCAAATGTTTGTTTATGATTTAGTTTTTGATATGGTATAGCCTAGAAATTAGGAAAAGGTGAGTACCTTTTGATAATTTTACGTGTGAAAAATGTGTGCGTTTACTGTGTGGTTTATGAATCAAAGTATGAGTTAGTTACCTTTTCTAAGTATTTAGGTGCCTACCCCTAATCCTACCAGTACCAAGGTATGTACCTAGTTAGGGCTGATTGAACAGTGGCTTTGTGCCCACTGGAGTTGGACACAAAGCCTCGCTTTCTGCATGAATATATGAATTACAGGCTACAGCTCAGGACACAGCTCTTATAATTGGCCATTAAGTCCACAGGGCACAGATAAATGCTGGGCCGCTGACATATTTTTTGGACAGTTTATGCTGTTCGACCAAAAAAGAATGATTCTTTGAGCAATGAATGATTCAATCAGCCTATTTTCTCTGTATGAATGATTCAATCAGTGACTCACAACAGGTTTGCGCATGAGGTGAATCGATTCATGAGTCATTCATTTGAAATAAGAATGATTCAATCAAAAGTAGTCGATTCACATTGAATCATTGACAAGTCTGCCTCTAATGAAGAGGTTGACTAGGATATACGCTGCTGCGGCAACGATTAAACACGCAACTAGGTTTTGTAACCGGGATGGCATTCAAATGCAGAAAGAGAAAAGGGCTCGGGAGAATGTTCTGAAACTATTTGTAGATGTCCATTCTGAAGAAGAGCTGCAAAACACTGATAGCGACGCAAGCTGTGACTGAACACGTGTTTAGTACGCGTTTGGTACGCAGCGCCGTGTCCAACGTCGGCGCTGGCCCAGGATCTGCAGCTTTGTCAAGTCGCTGCTTCAATACTCGGAGGAGGTCCCATCGATGACGGCGGCCAACGTGTTTAGTCGCCACCTTTGTTACTTAACCCGCGCCGTTCCGGTGCTCGGCGCCACCTTCGCCGTGCCGGGGAGGGCCCCCCTCCCTGAACGTCCCCTCGTCTCCCTCGTCTGAACGTCCCCCTCGAACTCGGCCCCATGGGTAATAGGCGAGAACAAAATACAAATGTTCGATAGTTCTTCAAAATTGGTGTCGAAATTATTTCGGCTATTTTTTCGCTCAGGTTATTGAGGTCGTTCGTTCATGCGGACTCAGACGCAGGGAACTTCCAAAAGACTATTTATACACACCGGTAAAATATTTGGGTGTCAGATTTATTCGAGCATTATATGGCATACTGTTTCACCTTGAAAGATCTCGCTCCGACCCGGTCACAGCTTGTCATCCTGCAGCAGTTTCCGGCGACACAGTCCCTGCCTCGCCGTTACCCTGTCCAGGCCGCTTCAAAGAGCCCCTCCCCTCCCCCGCCCGCCGCACAGTCTCAGTCTCGCCGAGCAACAATGCCCTCTGTCGGCTCACATCGTCAGGGCACGGCATTTCACTCGCACAACCAGCTAGGGCTATCCGCCGTCCTTTCGTTATCAATATGTAAATTGCTTACAAAATGCCCTGATACATGATGCTGATGCGAAGTGTGCACAGCTGTATACTAAGCTAAATACTCATTTTAATCCCCAAGAAATGTGGCGTGGGTCCAGGCATCGAGTGATCGGCGCATACAATTGCCTACTCTGCGCCAACATATGAAAGTTATCATTGACTACTCATACGACACATTATGCGCATTGTACACAATAGTCACCGAGCAATTCCCACTCCCATTGTAGTCACCGAGCAAGTCCCACTCCCACTGTAGTCACCGAGCAAGTCCCACTGCCACTGGTTTCGAACACCAGGACGCACACACGCTGTCTTTCGGGTCACAACACTGCAGATCGCATGAAAAAACCAGCCGCAGCCACGACCGCCGAAGTAGCAACACTCGCCAATCAGCGTCCTCTAAAACTAACAGCCGATCGCCAGCTCAGTTACCGGTACATCACCGTACGCTCGAGTCCACGCATCGCCAGATCGCACACGCAACTAGTGTTTGCATGAAGTGCGCCAAGACAGGAAATAACGTGTCGGCAGACTGCCTGATTTACCGCACACCAAAGAAAAAAGCAACATAATTAATGTTTTCAGGAACTGAGTAGTGAGTAGACATAATAAAAAGACAGTCATAATCACGCTTATAATACATATCTATCAGACATTCACGACGCACACTATTAGAAACAGTTATACAGGTCCATTTACACCCATTTCTATTTCATCTGCCTGTTGAAGTGTCCGCAGCTTTCACCTGCCTGGTGATATACATGCTCATGGCAGACACACAGTCCAAATGTCCAGCTTACTTACATTGTCTGTCCAGCGCTGCGCTGCTCCATCGGCGCGATCGGCCGTCCCCGTGTGTCTGTCCTATACAGTTATCGACCCGTCCCCCCACAGTACCTCTCCACTGCGGTCTGCCCTCGGATGACCCTGTCCTCCGTGATCAAATTCGTCATGTCCAGCCATGTTTCTTCCTGCGTGTCCCAGGTGCCCTATGTGTCCTGTATGTTCTGTTTGGCTCTGTTGGTCTCTGTCTCTCTCTCTCTCCGTGTGTCGCCATGCGTCCCCGTGTGTTCTTCCCATCCCTGTCTGTCTCTCCCCGTGTTTCCCAGAGTTCCCTGTGTGTCCTGTCTGTCCCCCACCCTGCTCCCCGTGTGCCGGCCTCAGGCCGTGATGACCGGACCGTGCTGCTCCTCCGTCCCCGGCGGCTTACTCTGGCGCTTGGCCTTGCCGTTGCCCAGCAGTCGCAGCTCGATGTTCCTGCGCTTGGCGGCCCGCTCGCGGTACTGCAGGCGCTCCAGCGGGCTGGCCGCGGCGGAGCCCTCGTCAGGGTGGCGCTCGAAGCTCTGCCAGTCCCAGCGGGGCAGCGCGCCCCACATCTGGTCCCGCTGCGCCCGGTCCTCGGTCGAGTTGCCGGCCGCCAGGAAGTTGGCCGCCCACATGCCGACCCCGCGCAGCTTCAGACTGGCGGCGCCCATGTACTTGTAGGTGAGGCTGGTGGAGTTGTCGAACCACACCTGGTGCGTCATGTTCCAGTTGGCGAACTGTCGACACACGGCGGCGAGTTAACCGGATGGCAACACGTGCTGTAGAGAGACGTGACAACACGGGCTGTGTAGTCACGCAAGACACGTCTGCGATAGCACGAGCTGATTTTATTTATTTATTTATTCAAGTAATCACCAACAGGGTTGCCCCCACTAACAGGTGAAGTCACGGGACATCAGGCAGCACACACACAATATAAAATATGACAAACAAACATTCCAAACATCAGTAAAATACACAATAAATAATTCATAAGAACTTTAAACAAGAAGTAAAAATATATACGGCAAAAGCGTTAAAGGACAATGGCATTTAATAAAGGTACACGCTAAAAGTGTTTGTAAAAACACCACAATACTAACAACTAAAAGGATGAAATGTGTTTCAAGACATGAGCTTTAAAAGTGCCAGAAGCGTCAGCAAAGAAGTCTGCCTCTGGAATGTTACGTAAAAATAAGTTGACTAGTTGAGGTACCCTATAGAATAACCCCCGTTTCACGGTGTTGACACGCGGACGGGGCTCATAAAACAGTCTTTGTGTGCGGATTGATCGAGTGGGTGCATGGAGAGAAAAACTGCGCAGGAGGATGTGAGAATCTAATCTGGAGTTAAAAATATTCCTGATGAACAGCAGATCGTGCTGAACTCGCCGTGAGGCTAATGACGGTATCCGGAAGTGATTCAGCAGATCACTATATTCTAGGGAAATGGCATGTCCGGAGGCTGTGTTTGATAAAAGCCAGATCAGGAATTTATGCTGCACTCGATCAATCCGCACTGTGTGGGTATCGGCCGCTCCCGTCCAGATCACACTACCGTATTCTAAAATCGAGCGAACGTTGGAGAAGTAGGCGCACATCAATGCATTCCTGCTGAATTTTGACCTTCCTGCTCCTGTTTGAAAGGATCGAAAAAGTAGTCCAAGGCTTCGGTTTGCCCTGCTGACAATATTGCTCACATGAGAAGAGAAAGTGAGCTTGGTATCTAAAATGATACCCAGGTCGCGAATCTCTCCAACGTGCTCGAGTTTCGTGGCATTAATAAAATACTCTGTCTGGACGGGCGCGCGCCTGAGGGTGATAGTGAACGACTTGCATTTACTTGGATTTAGAGTGAGTCCCCATCTGACGGACCAGGCTGTCAGTCGACCGAGATCCTGCTGCAGCAGTAGTCCGTCAGATGGTGAGACAATTTTGCGGAAAATTTTAACGTCGTCGGCGTACATAAGGCAGCCGCAATCGACTTCGCGCGGTAAATCATTTATGAATAGTGAAAACAGCAGCGGAGCCAAAAGAGATCCTTCCGGAACGCCCGAGAGTACGTTTGTCCATTTGGACGTTTTGCCGTTCACGATGACCCTCTGACGCCTATCGGACAGATACGAGACGAACCAGTTCAAGGCAAGTTCCTCCAACTTATAGGAATGTTTTAGTTTGTGAATAAGAAGCGAATGATTCACGCTTTGAAAAGCAGCCGAGTAGTCTGTATATATAGTGTCCGTCTGGTATCCGTCCGATATGGCTTCCCACGCTGACTGAAGATAAACGGCGAGGTTAGAAATACAGGAACGCCTAGGGATAAAACCATGCTGCTCATTGCACAGGGCCGGTGAAACATGGCGGTAGAGCTGGTCGTAAACTAGGCGCTCGAGTATCTTTCCGAAGAGAGGAAGCAGGGATACTGATCGATAATTTGATGGGTTCTTCTTATCACCCTTTTTGAATATAGGAATGATGCTTGCCTGCCTCCACCTCTCCGGAAAGACACCCGAACTAATGGAGGCGTTACATATCCTAGTAACTGGAACCACCAGCTCATCCGCACATTCAACAATAATGCGAGCGCTGATGTTATCAGGGCCGCAGGCCTTGTTAACAGGTACTGACTTCAAGGCAGTTCGAACAGCAGCTTCTGACACATTGAAGCGAGACAGGCTGTCAATTATTTCGTAGTCAGGCGCCTCAGGCAAAGCGGTTGCATTCGGCTGAGTAAATTTCGCGGCAAAGGCATCACTAAGCAGTTCAGCACGGCCCCGATCGTCAGTAACAGTGTTACCATCGGATGCACGGAGTACAGGTGAAATAGACGATTTGTTAGTGACACTTTTTAAAAACGACCAATATCGCTTCGGGTTAGTTTTAAAATCTTCAGTCAGCCCGCGCAGATATTGAAAGTATCTATCATTTGACAAGGTTTTGAACGCTCTCCTTCTATCTATAAACTCAGCCTTGGCCTCCTGAACGGGGTTTCGACGCATGCGGCGATATGCTGCTTCCTTCAAGCGCAAAGCGGCGCGTACCGCACTATCAAACCACGGTGGCACCCTGCGCCGGAGGACCACCGTGGGGACGTGGTCGGCGATGGCGGAGTTCAGTAGGGTGTATAAGGTGTCTACTGCCTCGTCGACGCCGATGCCGTCCAGCAGTCCCCACGGGATCAGGGATAGACTCCGGCGCAGACCATCGAAGTCTGCTCGCTTGTAATTAAAGACAGAGCGTCTGTTCAGGAGAGGGGAACGGCGCCCCGGCACGGTAATAGCGACAGTCTCTCTGTGGTCGGTTTTTAACACACTGTCTCTTACATCAACACGGGTCGGCAGTCGACTGGTGAGCACCAAATCTAGCACACTCTCCCCCCTGGTGGGTTCACACACCCATTGTTTCAGCCCTAGAGCGTCACAGTCATCAGTAAAGCGGACCGCTCTGTTGGTTTGTCTCTGAAATTTGGGGACTGCACCATCTTCCGACGCCGACCACCCTATCTCTGGCAGGTTAAAATCACCCGCGACGATCAGTCGATAGTCCTGAGGCCGGACGGCGGTGAGAGCCTCCGTGATGATAATGACACGCACTATTTTTTTTTTTTTACAACGGATTGAGCTTTAATTTCAAATACAATATGTTCGTCTTACCTTGACGTTGAAGTAGGGCGACTGTGAGTCATTGGACCAGAACTTGTGCAGCGCGAACTTTTGCCAGACGGCCAGCCGGCTGTAGGGCCGCTCGCTGCCGGCCGCGTCGCTGCAGTTCACGTTACGGAACGGCACGCGCTCGATCGCGCACTGGGTGCCGTTCTGAAAACAGCGGCCAGGCGGTGACGACAGGGCGAGGGAGCCGACATGGTATCGTCCGGGCCAGCAACTGTTGCTACGGAGGCAAAGGATTGGAAACAGCCACACACCGATACAACCTATGTCCTATTCTATCCTCTGCATAAAACTATGTGGTGCGTGACACCTTGAAAATAACGGTTATGAGTTCCACAATATCAGGAATCTACACACTGAAACGTTCGTGACTCTCCACATAATTTAGAAACTGAATTTGTATGGAAACACCATTGTGTACCGCCAAACACAATGCGGCGTGCGCTGCCACATGAGACGGCGTCGGCGGAGTTAACTATTCACTCAAGTGTATTGTGTGGGTGTCTACCTGTGTGTGGCGTTATCGTTACCAAGGCACATGCAGCCTCCTTACGTGAGTGACGTTGAGGCAGTGGTAGTCGTAGCCGTACCAGGGCACGCC
>JAXIVJ010006683.1:0-65372 GCA_036785665.1 Chirona hameri | reverse complement strand
TTTATGTGCTATGTTGCTACTTTCCTATATAATTGGGCAAAATAGTTCACTTTAGCACTTTTTTACCGCACTTTTAAACTCACACTATAGCATTTTTAAAGGTCCACACCATACGCAATGCAACGCATTGATGAGAAAGCATATCCAGGGCATAAGCCTCACAATTTTCGCGCCGCTACGCGGCGCAATTTGTTTAAGAATTCCAGATATTGAGCTTCAACAATATTCCAAATTGGTGTCGCTGGTTCCAAAGTTGATATTGCAGTTTGCTAACTCCAGCTCCTACAAGTTGGTATGGCCCATGCCATACCTGTCATACTGCATTTTCCATCCTTGTAACATTTCCTCTGCTCTGCATTTTTCATCCTGCCTCCTGTTTCTCCTGAGGATCCTCTGCTCTACTGCTCCTCTACTGCTTCTCTACTGCTTCCTGTTTCCTCCGCTCTACTGCTCCTCTACTGCTTCCTGTTTCCTCCGCTCTACTGCTCCTCTACTGCTGACTGGCTCCTCCGCTCTACTGCTCCTCTACTGCTTCCTGTTTCCTCCGCTATACTGCTCCTCTACTGCCGACTGGATCCTCTGCTCTACTGCTCCTCTACTGCTTCCTGTTTCCTCTGCTCTACTGCTCCTCTACTGCTGACTGGCTCCTCCGCTCTACTGCTCCTCTACTGCTTCCTGTTTCCTCCGTTCTACTGCTCCTCTACTGCTTCTCTACTGCTTCCTGTTTCCTCCGCTCTACTGCTCCTCTACTGCTGACTGGCTCCTCCGCTCTACTGCTCCTCTACTGCTTCCTGTTTCCTCCGCTCTACTGCTCCTCTACTGCTGACTGGCTCCTCCGCTCTAATGCTCCTCTACTGCTTCCTGTTTCCTCCGCTATACTGCTCCTCTACTGCCGACTGGATCCTCTGCTCTACTGCTCCTCTACTGCTTCCTGTTTCCTCTGCTCTACTGCTCCTCTACTGCTGACTGGCTCCTCCGCTCTACTGCTCCTCTACTGCTTCCTGTTTCCTCCGCTATACTGCTCCTCTACTGCCGACTGGATCCTCTGCTCTACTGATCCTCTACTGCTGACTGTTTCCTCTGCTCTACTGCTCCTCTACTGCTGACTGGCTCCTCCGCACTACTGCTCCTCTACTGCTTCCTGTTTCCTCCGCTATACTGCTCCTCTACTGCTTCTCTACTGCTTCCTGTTTCCTCCGCTCTACTGCTCCTCTACTGCTGACTGGCTCCTCCGCTCTACTGCTCCTCTACTGCTTCCTGTTTCCTCCGCTCTACTGCTCCTCTACTGCTGACTGGCTCCTCCGCTCTAATGCTCCTCTACTGCTTCCTGTTTCCTCCGCTATACTGCTCCTCTACTGCCGACTGGATCCTCTGCTCTACTGCTCCTCTACTGCTTCCTGTTTCCTCTGCTCTACTGCTCCTCTACTGCTGACTGGCTCCTCCGCTCTACTGCTCCTCTACTGCTTCCTGTTTCCTCCGCTCTACTGCTCCTCTACTGCTGACTGGCTCCTCCGCTCTACTGCTCCTCTACTGCTTCCTGTTTCCTCCGCTATACTGCTCCTCTACTGCCGACTGGATCCTCTGCTCTACTGATCCTCTACTGCTGACTGTTCCCTCTGCTCTACTGCTCCTCTACTGCTGACTGGCTCCTCCGCTCTACTGCTCCTCTACTGCTTCCTGTTTCCTCCGCTATACTGCTACTCTACTGCTTCTCTACTGCTTCCTGTTTCCTCTGCTCTACTGCTCCTCTACTGCTGACTGGCTCCTCCGCTCTACTGTCTACTGCCCCTCTACTGCTTCCTGTTTCCTCTGCTCTACTGCTCCTCTACTGCTGACTGGCTCCTCCGCTCTACTGATCCTCTACTGCTGACTGGTTCCTCCGCTCTACTGCTCCTCTACTGCTGACTGGCTCCTCCGCTCTACTGCTCCTCTACTGCTTCCTGTTTCCTCCGCTATACTGCTCCTCTACTGCTTCTCTACTGCTTCCTGTTTCCTCTGCTCTACTGCTCCTCTACTGCTGACTGGCTCCTCCGCTCTACTGTCTACTGCCCCTCTACTGCTTCCTGTTTCCTCTGCTCTACTGCTCCTCTACTGCTGACTGGCTCCTCCGCTCTACTGATCCTCTACTGCTGACTGGTTCCTCCGCTCTACTGCTCCTCTACTGCTGACTGGCTCTTCCGCTCTACTGCTCCTCTACTGCTTCCTGTTTCCTCTGCTTTACTGCTCCTCTACTGCTTCTCTACTGCTTCCTGTTTCCTCTGCTCTACTGCTCCTCTACTGCTGACTGGCTCCTCCGCTCTACTGATCCTCTACTGCTTCCTGTTTCCTCCGCTACACTGCTCCTCTACTCCTTCTCTACTGCTCCCTGTTTCCTCTGCTCTACTGCTCCTCTACTGCTGACTGGCTCCTCCGCTCTACTGCTCCTCTACTGCTTCCTGTTTCCTCCGCTATACTGCTCCTCTACTGCTTCTCTACTGCTTCCTGTTTCCTCTGCTCTACTGCTCCTCTACTGCTGACTGGCTCCTCCGCTCTACTGTCTACTGCCCCTCTACTGCTTCCTGTTTCCTCTGCTCTACTGCTCCTCTACTGCTGACTGGCTCCTCCGCTCTACTGATCCTCTACTGCTGACTGGTTCCTCCGCTCTACTGCTCCTCTACTGCTGACTGGCTCCTCCGCTCTACTGCTCCTCTACTGCTTCCTGTTTCCTCCGCTATACTGCTCCTCTACTGCTTCTCTACTGCTTCCTGTTTCCTCTGCTCTACTGCTCCTCTACTGCTGACTGGCTCCTCCGCTCTACTGTCTACTGCCCCTCTACTGCTTCCTGTTTCCTCTGCTCTACTGCTCCTCTACTGCTGACTGGCTCCTCCGCTCTACTGATCCTCTACCGCTGACTGGTTCCTCCGCTCTACTGCTCCTCTACTGCTTCCTGTTTCCTCCGCTATACTGCTCCTCTACTGCTTCTCTACTGCTTCCTGTTTCCTCTGCTCTACTGCTCCTCTACTGCTGACTGGCTCCTCCGCTGTACTGCTCCTCTATACTGCCGACTGGCTCCTCCGCTCTACTGCTCCTCTACTGGTTCCTGTTTCCTCCGCTCTACTGCTTCCTCTACTGCTGACTGGCTCCTCCGCTCTACTGTCTACTGCTCCTCTACTGCTTCCTGTTTCCTCTGCTCTACTGCTCCTCTACTGCTGACTGGCTCCTCCGCTCTACTGATCCTCTACTGCTGACTGGTTCCTCCGCTCTACTGCTCCTCTACTGCTTCCTGTTTCCTCTGCTTTACTGCTCCTCTACTGCTCCTCTACTGCTTCCTGTTTCCTCTGCTCTACTGCTCCTCTACTGCCGACTGGCTCCTCTGGTCTACTGCTCCTCTACTGCTTCCTGTTTCCTCTGCTCTACTGCTTCTCTACTGCTTCCTGTTTCCTCTGCTCTACTGCTCCTCTACTGCCGACTGGATCCTCTGCTCTACTGATCCTCTACTGCTTCCTGTTTCCTCCGCTATACTGCTCCTCTACTCCTTCTCTACTGCTCCCTGTTTCCTCTGCTCTACTGCTCCTCTACTGCTGACTGGCTTCTCTGGTCTACTGTTCTTCTACTGCTGACTGGCTCCTCCGCTCTACTGCTCCTCTACTGCTCTCTACTGCTGACTGGCTCCTCGCTCTACTGCTCCTCTACTGGTTCCTGTTTCCTCCGCTCTACTGTCTACTGTTCCTCTACTGCATCCTGTTTCCTCTCCTCTACTGTTTCTCTACTGCTTCCTGTTTCCTCTGCTCTACTGCTCCTCTACTGCCGACTGGATCCTCTGCTCTACTGATCCTCTACTGCTTCCTGTTTCCTCCGCTATACTGCTCCTCTACTGCTCCTCTACTGCTTCCTGTTTCCTCTGCTCTACTGCTCCTCTACTGCTTCCTGTTTCCTCTGCTCTACTGCTCCTCTACTGCTTCCTGTTTCCTCTGCTCTACTGCTCCCCTACTGCTGACTGGCCCTCCGCTCTACTGCTCCTCTACTGCTGACTGGCTCCTCCGCTCTACTGCTCCTCTACTGCTGACTGGCTCCTCCGCTCTACTCTCTACTGCTCCTCTACTGCTTCCTGTCTCCTCCGCTATACTGCTCCTCTACTGCTCCTCTACTGCTTCCTGTTTCCTCTGTTCTACTGCTCCTCTATTGCTGACTGGCTCTTCCGCTCTACTGATCCTCTACTGCTGACTGGCTCCTCCGCTCTACTGATCCTCTACTGCTTCCTGTTTCCTCCGCTATACTGCTGCTCTACTGCTCCTCTACTGCTTTCTGTTTCCTCTGCTCTACTGCTCCTCTACTGCTGACTGGCTCCTCTGGTCTACTGCTCCTCTACTGCTGACTGGCTCCTCCGCTCTACTGCTCCTCTACTGCTGACTGGCTCCTCCGCTCTACTGTCTACTGCTCCTCTACTGCTTCCTGTTTCCTCTGCTCTACTGCTCCTCTACTGCTGACTGGCTCCTCCGCTCTACTGATCCTCTACTGCTGACTGGCTCCTCTGGTCTACTGTTCTTCTACTGCTGACTGGCACCTCCGCTCTACTGCTCCTCTACTGCTGACTGGCTCCTCCGCTCTGCTGCTCCTCTACTGGTTCCTGTTTCCTCCGCTCTACTGTCTACTGCTCCTCTACTGCTTCCTGTTTCCTCTGCTCTACTGCTCCCCTACTGCTTCTCTACTGCTTCCTGTTTCCTCTGCTCTACTGCTCCTCTACTGCTTCCTCCGCTCTACTGCTTCCTGTTTCCTCTGCTCTACTGCTCCTCTACTGGTTCCTGTTTCCTCCGCTCTACTGCTCCTCTACTGCTTCCTGTGTCCTCTGCTCTACTGCTCCTCTACTGCTGACTGGCTCCTCTGGTCTACTGTTCTTCTACTGCTGACTGGCTCCGCCGCTCTACTGCTCCTCTACTGCTGACTGGCTCCTCCGCTCTACTGCTCCTCTACTGGTTCCTGTTTCCTCTGCTCTACTGCTCCTCTACTGCTCCTCTACTGCTTCCTGTTTCCTCTCCTCTACTGCTCCTCTACTGCTCCTCTACTGCTTCCTGTTTCCTCCGCTCTACTGCTCCTCTACTGGTTCCTGTTTCCTCTGCTGTACTGCTCCTCTACTGCCGACTGGCTCCTCCGCTCTGCGCACACCCGCCAACGCGCTATTTTCCCACTATCCTCCGCAACTGTTATTATCTTGGCTCAAGCGCGGCATGTCAGGCCCTCAGACGTATTTGTTTTCTCCTCTTTTTTGTTTGCCTCGGTTTCCGCTTACATCTTCCACATGTGTCTGTGCGCACTTCCCTTACATTCTATAGGGTCGTGCTTGTGACAACAGTCTTTTGGGAGGAGCTTACACACGTACAGACCACATTTAGCTGTTATTGACAGCCACATGCCTTGGGGAGTGGATTTTATGTGTGCTTTTGTCATACCAGAGCAAACTTTGGTTCTCCAAACAAAGCTTACGTCCACATTTTGTTCTTATGAATCGGCTTAGCTTGATAGCTCATAGCCAATTTCAGGAATTGAACCAATTTATGACGGAGTGATTTCTTTAACAAGAATGAAAACGAGTAAAAGGCAAGGTGTCCACAATTGACTGAAGGTGGAAAGCAAATGGTTTTGATATTAAATGGGTTCATTCACGGGTCGATACAACCCAGGTCAGCAGATATCGTCAGCTGCCAGTCAGCGGTGACCGGTCAGAGGTGACACGCCAGCGGTGATACGTCGGAGAGTCACACGTCCCCGGTGACCGGTCAGAGGTGACACGCCAGCGGTGACCGGTCAGAGGTGACACGCCAGCGGTGATACGTCGGAGGGTATCACGTCCCCGGTGACCGGTCAGAAGTGGCACGCCAGCGGTGATACGTCGGAGGGTCTCACGTCCCCGGTGACCGGTCAGAGGTGACACACCAGCGGTGATACGTCGGAGGGTCTCACGTCCCCGGTGACCGGTCAGAGGTGACACACCAGCGGTGATACGTCGGAGGGTCTCACGTCCCCGGTGACCGGTCAGAGGTGACACGCCAGCGGTGATACGTCGGAGAGTCACACGTCCCCGGTGACCGGTCAGAGGTGACACGCCAGCGGTGACCGGTCAGAGGTGACACGCCAGCGGTGATACGTCGGAGGGTATCACGTCCCCGGTGACCGGTCAGAAGTGACACGCCAGCGGTGATACGTCGGAGGGTCTCACGTCTCCGGTGACCGGTCAGAGGTGACACACCAGCGGTGATACGTCGGAGGGTCTCACGTCCCCGGTGACCGGTCAGAGGTGACACGCCAGCGGTGATACGTCGGAGGTTCACACGTCCCCGGTGACCGGTCGGAGGTGACACGCCAGCGGTGACCGGTCAGAGGTGACACGCCAGCGGTGATACGTCGGAGGGTCACACGTCCCCGGTGACCGGTCAGAGGTGACACGCCAGCGGTGATACGTCGGAGGTTCACACGTCCCCGGTGACCGGTCAGAGGTGACACGCCAGCGGTGATACGTCGGAGGGTCACACGTCCCCGGTGACCGGTCGGAGGTGACACGCCAGCGGTGATACGTCGGAGGGTCACACGTCCCCGGTGACCGGTCAGAGGTGACACGCCAGCGGTGATACGTCGGAGGGACACACGTCACCGGTGACCGGTCAGAGGTGACACGCCAGCGGTGACCGGTCAGAGGTGACACGCCAGCGGTGATACGTCGGAGGGTATCACGTCCCCGGTGACCGGTCAGAGGTGACACGCCAGCGGTGACCGGTCAGAGGTGACACGCCAGCGGTGATACGTCGGAGGGTCACACGTCCCCGGTGACCGGTCAGAGGTGACACGCCAGCGGTGATACGTCGGAGGGCCACACGTCCCCGGTGACCGGTCAGAGGTGACACGCCAGCGGTGACCGGTCAGAGGTGACACGCCAGCGGTGATACGTCGGAGGGTATCACGTCCCCGGTGACCGGTCAGAGGTGACACGCCAGCGGTGATACGTCGGAGGGCCACACGTCCCCGGTGACCGGTCAGAGGTGACACGCCAGCGGTGACCGGTCAGAGGTGACACGCCAGCGGTGATACGTCGGAGGGTATCACGTCCCCGGTGACCGGTCGGAGGTGACACGCCAGCGGTGATACGTCGGAGGGTCACACGTCCCCGGTGACCGGTCAGAGGTGACACGCCAGCGGTGATACGTCGGAGGGTCACACGTCCCCGGTGACCGGTCAGAGGTGACACGCCAGCGGTGATACGTCGGAGGGTCACACGTCCCCGGTGACCGGTCAGAGGTGACACGCCAGCGGTGATACGTCGGAGGGTCACACGTCCCCGGTGACCGGTCAGAGGTGACACGCCAGCGGTGATACGTCGGAGGGTCACACGTCCCCGGTGACCGGTCAGAGGTGACACGCCAGCGGTGATACGTCGGAGGGCCACACGTCACCGGTGACCGGTCAGAGGGTCACAGAGGTCACAACGTTTACACGTTCACACCGAATCGTGGCAGACGTAACACGATTTAACACTAAACACGCACGGATGGAGCTAACACTTCATCAGGGTGCGTATACAACAACAGTACCAAACATGGTCCATTGCGAAACCATATAAACACCCACTCCCAGAATGTGAACAAGCATTGGATTACCAACCATACGTGCACCAGCGGCGGAAGCTTAATATCCACAGTGTAGTGAATAACCGTATATCATTTTGGGCCCCATTCCCCTGACATCAGACCAGCAAGCCGCCACTGACAAGTCACCATTTAACACTGACCAGATATACACTTGTTATAGTGTAAACGCCGGGGCGCCATGGCCATAGAAGTCAGGGCGCATTAAAACCAGTCATAACCATATATTATAAACGCTGTTCTGAAAGGGCCCACACATTGCGTTGCATGCATGCATGCAAGATTCTACATTGGTCAAGTGCAAAGCATACATACGGACACGGACGGAACGAGAGGAAATCGGGGAAGCGGACAACCTACATCCGATGGTAACCAATAATTTGCCGTCGTCGAAACCTCAACTCGATCGCTCACTGGGGTCGCTGGCGGCGCGCGGGAGAAATGTCCCGAACGCTCCTTCCGCCGGGAGGCCCCGCCAGAGAGCCATCACCCTCGCCGACTGATGGTCACAGCGCCCACCTCCGATTAATAGTGAACTAAACCACATCGCTGGGGCGCGGTCCATTTGAGGCTGATGAGCGGCTGCGCACGCCGGCGCCGCCTGCCTCCGCTCTGATTCGTAATCCACGGCAATTTGTCACGATTATCCCGGCGTTTTCGGAGCATCAGAAACTTGATGCCGCGACTGATGATTGAATCGGGCTGGAAATCAATTCGATTTGGTGGCTCCCTCGGCTGGCTGGCGGTGACTTGCCGCCCCCGGCCTCCGTCCTCAGACCGGCCGAAAAACAGCCGCCGTCGCCGCGTCACCCTCTGATGACGTCATCACCGACCAAAAAGCCGGCAGAAACGCGGAGATGTAAAATAGTGGGATATAAGCCGTGGACAAATATAAATCAGAGACACGTCGTTGCTCAGATTCGTCGTACTGCAGCGAGACAGCGCTCACTCGTTCAAAGGTAAATCGCATTCTTGCAAATGTAGTCAGCCAAAAACCCAAAACGTAGTTTACGAATACTATTGTTAATGTTTTTCTTTTCTTTTGCAGCCCATACGAGCCACATGTTGTATTATTTTGCACAATAATACCTGATGTTTGTGATGATACCCGCACACAGGCAATACCTCTGACGGAGCTGCAGCTATATCGGAGTTCGCTTATTTGATTTGTATGAAGTTATATTTGCTGTTTCCTTCGTTGTCCCCTGCTGTTCCTACACATCCGACCATTTCATTCCCGGGTCTGGCCCGGACCTGCGGAGGCATCGACGTGTATACCAATCGATCCAATCAAGGGGTCCAGTGTCCACTGACCGAGTCACACCTGAGCGGCGGAGGGTGGGGGCGGGAGGGGGGGGGGGTCCGGTGGTGGACGGCGCAGCCGTGGGATGAGGTTGTTTTGCCGTCGCGTCCTCCCGCCCCTCTGCGGGCTGGACGGGACCGGGCCGCTCGACCCGATCCGACAATGTGCCAATTGAATGTCAATGGATTTAACAAGAATTTGAGTCCATTGAAGCCTTATGATTTATTATCCCAGCCGTCAGACTGGGAATGGCGAGGAATTCGGACGCGGAATAGCGGACCGGTGTGACGCCAGGCCGCGGGACCGCCGATCAGCGGGGCCGCCAGACCGGAGGACCATGGACACTGGGGCGGGGTGGGACTATGGAGAGAGGCCCGGGGGTCGGGCTTCGCCACGGCCACTGAACACCGTCCTCCAGCCGGCAGCGGCAGCCGCCCCGCCGCCGCCGCCGCCTGACCCCTGCCCTCATTCCGCGCCGCCGCGCCGATCACCGCCGCAGCGCGCCGCTTTTGTCTCCAGTCAGCGTCTCCTGGTGGTCAGGCCGCCCGGCGGCGGAACGCCCCCGTGCGCGCCGGAACAGCCGGCGGCGCGCGTGCGGGCCCGGAGAACCACCGTCAGACGGATGGAGATTGGACCTGTCCACCGGGGCCGGCCGCGGAAATAACCCGTCCGGGGCCGGCGTCTGTTTACACTCACGGCGCGGCGGCGCGACGCATTCGCGCCGTTTTGTTCGATCCGCGTCGGGATGGCTGCCGGGGCTTTGTCGCTGCATTATTGGGCGGTGCGACCGCGCGCGGCGGTCGGTCAGCATTACCGCTAATCTCGGGCGGAATGAGCCGCGACGATCGAGAGCGCCGAGCGGGGACTGGGGACCGCCGATATGGGCTGGACACGCCGTCACTGGGGAGCCGGTGGACGGACACAGAGCAGAGACGGCCGATGCCCTTGTGATAGGTACTGGGACGAGCTCGATTTTACTCGCCACTTTAATGCAACGTCGAGGAAAATATGCAGCTTTCGGGAAAATATCTCAAATAAATATATAAGTTCAACGGCAATACTAAGCGTCAACGAGAATGGAACAGCGGCAGCTGCTCTTCTCGCCCTCTGGGATTCGCCGCCCGTGGTACAGGGAGGGTGGAAGATGATGGACTGGGAGGGACCGGAGATGGGGTGGGCAGGCAGGGTCCGGGGCGCCCAGATAGATAGGATGTGAACACGCTAAAAGGTGTTATTTCGGCTGCTGTAGTGGACGGGCTCGAGATAGGGGCAAGACGCCGACGGTGTGTATGCCATTATTTTGATAAACTGGTGTGCATATTTAGCTACGAAAATTGCAATCTGCGCAGACAATCATATATGTATTTTCATCAAATGCGAATTTCGACTGAGATCGCTTCCGAAGTTGTCAAGAATACAAGTTTGTACAAAACAAAAATAGTGGACGAGTGGCTATATCTGTCACACATAAGCGCATTACAAAAGTAAGCGGGGCCATGTCACAGACATTGTTCTTAAATATTACCAATAATATTAAACCTTTGTCTGTCCATGGATAACATTAAAAAAAATATGTCTCGATTTAACCGGAGTTTTATTGTGATCTATTGAATTGAAAGTTGGGCAAAGCACAATTCCGCAGAAAGTTATCTTAGGAGCGCAGAGTGCATACCAATGCAAAGTTGGAAAGTCTGAACAGACTGCCACCAAGGTGAGAACATCAGCCGAACCGGACAACTTACAACGCCCGTTCTGCGTAGGGCGTCTCCGCAGATATCGCCTGGGGCCATTTCCCGGTCTGGCCCGACCGAACCAATCAGCGCCGCCAATTGTCGGCGGGCTCGGCCCGAAATGGGCTCACACGCCGGCGAGATTGCCGAATGATGACCACACTCGCCAAGTTGGCCGGAACGCCGGTATTTTTAGGCGGCGCCATCGCCGTGTCCGCCGCGCCACTATAGCAACTTTGTTAATCTCGCGCCCGACAGTCACGCGCGAGCCGTGATCGTTCGGGGCAGACCGCCCAACAGGCCGCCCGGCGCGGCGCGGTCCGGCGAGCTGGGATTATCAATAACTGGACGGCGGGACGGCGCGCCAGTGGGCGGCGGCGGCCAGCGCGGAGGGTGACGAACGTGTCGCCAAGATGATCGAGTTGATGGCACCCGCCGCCGCCGGCCGCGCTCCCCGCCGGCACGTGCCGTGAGACAACAGTGGCGCACGCGTGGCTAACGTGCCGCGCCGGCCGCGCCGCCGTCGCCGCCGTCGCCGCTGCGGCCACCCCTATTGATATATTGCGGGGCGCGCCATCTGTGCATTGTTTCCAAGTCCGCGCGGTGCGGCCCGCTCCCCTCTGTTGACTGACCAGGCCATTGTGGCCGCACGAGAGGCCGGTGGAAGTTAATTTCTGCGGCGCACCGCTCCACACTGCCCCCTAATAAGCGCCGGTTCGGGGGTAAGGAAGCGTGTCAGCTCTCGGTGGCGGTGATGAAAAGGCGGCACCGCCGCCGTATTGTGCTGCGGTCGGCGGGGCGGAGGACCGGCTCATCAGCCACCAGCGGCTCATGGACCGTCGCCGCGGACCGAGAACACGGTCCATGGAGCCCACAGCCCACAGCACAGGGGAGAGCACCACGGATCAAGGAGCACGGTTCAGAGCACTCAGGCCAGACAGGGGAGAGTAAAGCACGCCACAACTCGGGGCACTCGCATGATCGGAGATAGCACCAAGAGTCACGAATGATCGGGCAGTATAGCAGCTCGGGTACGACTAATGTGTTGTTTCGTCCACGAAGAGAAAGAGTGAGCGTGCGTGCGGGAAGAAGGTAAGTGAGAGCGAGAGCGAAAGCGAGAGCGAGAGCGAGAGCGAGAGCGAGAGCGAGAGCGAGAGCGAGAGCGAGAGCGAGAGCGAGAGCGAGAGCGAGAGCGAGAGCGAGAGCGAGAGCGAGAGCGAGAGCGAGAGCGAGAGCGAGAGCGAGAGCGAGAGCGAGAGCGAGAGCGAGAGCGAGAGCGAGAGCGAGAGCGAGAGCGAGAGCGAGAGCGAGAGCGAGAGCGAGGGAGGAGACACAGAGACAGAGACAGAGACAGAGACAGAGACAGAGACAGAGACAGAGGCAGAGACAGAGACAGAGACAGAGACAGAGACAGAGACAGAGACAGAGACAGAGACAGAGACAGAGACAGAGACAGAGACAGAGACAGAGACCCAGGGAGGCACCGCAGCACCCTGACAACCAAAGGTCACGGCCCCGGATGGCCACCCAATCAACACCGGTGCGGGCGGCGACCGCACCTCAACACCGGCGGGAGCTCCGAGCAGCCATCCGGCAATCACCATCACCGGGTAAAACTGCGGCAGGCGACACTTCCACCGCTCTCCAGGCCACCGTGCTGTCGGAGGCGGCGGCAGAGAGGCGCCGACCTCCCCTCCGCCGCCGCCGCCGCCGCCGCCGCCGCCGCCCAATCGGCCGGCCGCGGCAACAAACGGCCGCCGACCGGGCCGCAATCCGACGGTAGCGCGAGCTACGAGCCATCGGGGCGGCGGCCACGGCCGACAGAGCGGCCAGGCACGTGCCCCCACATCTGCCCGCCGGCCCATGGCGCCGTCAGCCCGGAGACGAGGCCCGTTCCGCAGATAGAGGGGGACGGAGGGCACGAGGAGACGCCGCCGCCGACTGCCGCAACGTGTTCCGGCCAAATCAGATCGAATGATCATCCTCATCCTCTGTCATCCTCTTCCCCGATGCATTCGGGGAAGAGGATGACAAATGTTGTGTGTTGCAGGCCCTAGCTGAGATTTGGTTTCTGGAGCGAATGCAAAACAGCTAAGCGTGTAACTTTGCCGAGTCATGTCACGTTTATGCAGCCCATTGGTCGCCCTGCACACCAGTTGAGGCCACTTGGCCGTCGGGCGTATCAGGCCGAAAGCCTTGGCTCGTTTCAGGCCTGAGCCGCGCGCCGTCTCCGCCGGCCGGCGGGAGAGGAGCGCCCACTTAGCGGCGGCAGGGTCGCCTGTGTCGACTCCTATAGCTAGCCACTTAGTTTTATGGCGCCGGCGCCGGCGGCGGACCGGCCGAGCACGGCGGAATGCAAAGGAGCGGATCATGCGCCGGACGCCGCCCGGACAAAGGTGAAATATGCACGGCCAGACGGCGGCCACATGCGACGTCCCCGTGTCGGTGACCGACGGCGGCGAACCGAACCGATCCGATCCGATCCGATCCGAGCCGAGCCGAACCGAGCCGAGCCGAGCCGAGCTGACTCGACCCGACCCGACTCGACTCGACTCGACTCGAGCCGAGCCGAGCCGAGCCGACCCGAGCTAGGTGGCATAAGTAGTGAACTTGTTCTAGAATATCTAAAGAAAGTAAGGCCTAACAAGGCAGAAGGACCTGATGAAATCCATGCTAGACTTTTAAGAGAATCTGAAAGGGAGTTGTCGGTTCCATTAGCCATAATATTTTCTAAATCACTCGCAGATAGTAAAATTCCACTTGATTGGAAAAGAGCAAATGTTGTTCCTATTCATAAAAAGGGAGATAGAAGTAAAGAGGAAAACTATAGACCGGTTAGTTTGACCTCATTAGTCTGCAAGGTGCTTGAATTAATCATCAAAGATAAGATTGTTGAATTCTTGGAGCAAAATGAACTCATCAAGGATACACAGCATGGCTTTAGGAAGGGCCGTTCTTGTTTAACTAATCTTCTGGAGTTTTTGGATGTTGCAACAGATAGCTTTGATCAGGGTAAACAGCTAGATGTAGCTTTTCTTGATTTCAGTAAAGCATTTGACAAAGTCCCCCATACAAGACTGGGGTTGCAACTTAACATTCATGGGATAAGGGGCAATATTCTGGATTGGATAGAAACGTGGCTTTCAGGACGCCAGCAAAGGGTTATATTGAATGGGTGCCAATCACAATGGAAGGAGGTTCTCAGTGGGGTTCGACAGGGCTCAGTCCTGGGTCCATTGCTTTTTTTTAATAATATTTGTGAATGCAATTGAGAACAGTATAGACAGCAAAGTCTTGAAATTTGCAGACGATCTAAAAGTTGTCAGGATTATTAGAGGAAAACATGATCAGGATGTTTTTCAATCAGATCTGGACAAGCTAGTTGAGTGGTCTGAAGCATGGCAGATGAAATTCAATTTGAGTAAATGTAAGATTATGCACGCTGGACGGGTTAGCAGTAAACATAGGTATGAAATGGGTGGGCAGAAAATGGAGCAGATTGAAAAGGAAAGAGATTTAGGTGTCGTGGTAAACAATAGACTATCAGCGTCAGACCAGGTTGTAGAAGCTAGGAAAAAGGCACTTAGAATGCTAGGGGCCATTAACAGAAATGTTTCCTACAAGAGTGAAAAGGTAATAACAAAACTGTATTGTGCATACGTTAGACCACATTTGGAGTATTGTGTACAAGCCTGGTCTCCAACATATGAGAAAGATTGCTGGTTGTTAGAAAGAGTTCAAAAAGGGCAACAAAAATGGTTAATTGTCTTGGTAGTTTACCTTATGAAGATAGATTAAAGAAATTGGGTATGTTTTCACTTAGATATAGAAGGCTAAGAGGAGATCTAATTGAAGTCTTCAAATTTGTAAATAGTCAGCATTCTGGATATTTAAAGGGTATGTTTGAGTTCTATAGGGAAAATCGAGGTAGAGGTCATCAGCATAAACTCATTATGAAACAAAGTAGGACTAGGCTACGACAGTCATTTTTCAGTAGAAGGGTTGTAGGACATTGGAATATGCTACCAGGGGATGTCGCTGATGCAGTGACACTTGCTTCCTTCAAAATTAGATTAGATAAATACTTTACAGAGAAGGGGTTAGTTCATAAATACTCGTGGGATTAGCCTTCTTTTATGCAGGTAGAGTAAGGTGATTTGAAGGGGCGAGACTGGTGGAGGGGGGTGGGGGTGGGGTGGGGTGCAACCTCGGATGTGCCCAAGAGGCTCTTTGTTGCACTTTTCTTTTATGTCTTTTATGTCTTTATGACCCGACCCGACCCGACCCGACCCGACCCGACCCGACCCGACCCGACCCGACCCGACCCGACCCGACCCGACCCGACCCGACCCGACCCGACCCGACCCGACCCGACCCGACCCGACCCGACCCGGCGGCGGCGGCGGCGGTGGCGACTGATATGATGGAGTGACGTGGAGGTATAACGAGGGCTCCGGTTCCCGCCGGTGCCATTTGTCAATGGACTCTCCATCGGTAGATTGCGCCGGCCGGATATGGGATGAATTTATTGGCTTGAGTGCAGGGAGCCGCCCGCCGAGTGGTGTCACTGTGGTGAGAAAATTTCACTTTTATGGACCTGTACGACCCAGTCTTGCGGCAAGCTCTTTGTGCATGAGCGGCTTTTAGAGCTACCATCCAATGTAGGAATATTTTTGCTGTAAGATGAAAGTTCCATCTTACGAAATACATTGGTACTTTCAAAATTATGCTGCACTGCCTTCCCCATGTTCCCATTTCACTCGACAAGGTGTGGATGTCTTGTCGACATAGCGATTCCCAACTCCTCGAGTTTGCATGACAAACAAAAATGTCTAGAAAGATGACAACATATTTTTTGGAAGTCTCGCCTTAAATTTTGCAAGCTGAGGCCTATTTCACAAAGAAGTTAGTAATTACAAATGCTTGCGATTACAAACGCAAGAAAATATTGCAAACCTCACACAAAGCTATTTCACAAACATTCGCCACCTCTGAATTACCGATTGTAAAGAAAATTGTAAACAGGAATTTTAGTCAGCAGAAAACTTTACAATCAAGAACGTTTGTATTAAACTTGATGCTAATGACAAATAATTTTATTAACAAATTAATTTAACAAATATTTACATTGTGGTTTATTTTTTTATTCAATATAAAATTAGTTATAGGGAGAATAATATTTTAATTAACATTTCATCGGAATGCAAACTCTGATCGTAAAAATACATCTTGGTAAGCATTTAGAGTAAACAGAATTTGACCATTCACCAGGTGGCGGAGCATAACAACAGAACTACTCTTAAAAGAAAGATCGTTGAATTTCTCGACCATTTTTTCACCTAACCTAGCCGATTTCCTACGTCGTAAAGGGTGAAGGTTCACTGCACATTGCACAAGACATCGTTGACCGCTGTAATTCTATCGCCATGCGGGTTCTCCACGCGGAGGCGCCCCTCACAGCGCAATCGGTAAGGTGCACTGGGACCTCAAAGCTGCAGATCCCTGTTCGAATCTTCGGAAAATAGTTTTTTTTTGGGCAGCTATACCTATGCATAACTAAACCATTACCCTAAGAACCTCGGCAACGTAACAACCTCACCAAGGAAATAACCTGAACAGTCAAACAATGTCAACTATCAATGCAGTTTCTGAAATTCAGAACCCCTGACCCACTGGAATTACAAGTTTGTAATTGCAAACATTTCCTCACTTCCGTCAACCTTTGAGAAATAGAACATGTGCAATTGCAAACAAAATTACCAACAATATCTTTGTAAAGTAGTTTGTAAATAGTAAATTGAGATTTACTGCCCTGGGGTTTTGTGAAATCCAAACTACAAACATGTGTAAAAATTATTTGTAATTACAAAGAAATTCTTTGTAACTACAAACTTTTTTGCTTTGTGAAATAGGCTACTGGACAGCTTTGATACCAGATGTAGAAAAGTAAATAACAATTACGTAAATTATTTAAAGCTGCTGCGAGGAATATGATTCTTTTGTAATCATGTAGACATTGTAGATCATGTAGATTTTGTTTTGAAAAAGGTCTGTGGCCGAAATATCAATACATAAAAGGTAATATATAGTTTTTGTTTTGCATATGAGGATAAGGTCACTATTCAAATGATATTTTAACAAGTAAATAACAATCTTCCAACAATATCGGATAATCAAACCACATTCACTTTCACGGCATTAAAGGGAAATAATGACCTTTTCCACAAAAATGGAGTTAGCACTTGAAATGGGAAGAAGCACTCAACTTATAAGTAAATCCAATCACATTTTGCATAAAAATGTCCCTAGCCGAAGTTATTTAAAGCGCTTGACCGGGGTCTCAGCAGAACGCCATTGACCGGGGAGGGGAAAATATTGCCCCCCCCCTCGTTATCTCCGGAACCGATGATAGCAGCGAGACTCACAACGCGGAATTAGAAAGCTCTCCATGAGACGCATCTAAAACATACTCGAAATTTTCGAATTGAGGTCACATATCAGGTCAAGGTCGGGTCAAATGTCAAAATGGAGGCATTTGAATTTATGGACCATACTAAACATCCAAAGCCTTTGACTGCGACCATGATCACCCAAAGTGCTCCCAAAGGTATAATACACATCCCGCATGAGCTAAAATGAGATTGCTGGCAAAGGTCAAGGTCAAGGTCAAGAAGATCAGGTCACAAAAGATCACTATGCGCAGAAGATTTTCGAAAGTCATGCAACACATGTTTTATGGGCTATTTTACACGTTGAATTCGATAGTGATGGTCATTTTACCATCTGACCTCATTTAAGTGAAGTTAGTGTCAAGCTTAGGTCAAGTGCAGGTCACATATGGTCAAAATTTAAAATTTATAAATGTAAATAAAAAGGGCATGTTTATAGACCGTTTTCTTTTCTCTCACAAACACAGTGCTGACATTTATTTGCCTGTATCTGGTCAATAAAAGCAAAACAAAAAATCAAAATATAACGTCATGAGTTACTCATACTTGGAGTCATAAGTCAGTCAAAAATGAAGATATTGCTTTGAAATTTGGCTTTAGTATTTTCCATATGTAGTTCTCTAACATATATTCCGTTTTTTTAAATATCTTTCAAAGTTTTGATTTTGTGGCATTTTCCGAGAAAAACAAAATTTAGGGGGTCAAAAAACAAAATTTTCAAACATCCGAGACAGCCATTTTGTAGGCCTTGCGATTTAATCTTTTGACATTTGTGTTGTTGTTCATTGTATTTTCTCAAAAAAGTGGCCTTTGTACGGCCTATTAAATTTTGGCTGATTTTATCGTAAAACTCGTGTGTAGTGATGTCACTAAATTTGCTATATCTCACAAATTGATCGACGAAATTGCTTCATTTTTCACAGAAGATGTAAAATTGATGTGGGAGAAGGCACCAAAAGTTTCACGTTGATAGCGCCAATGTGTTTTGAGCTATCGCGAAAATTCGTCGGGGGGAGCAATATTACCCCCCCCCCCTCGTCAAACGCGGGTTAAAGTTGATAAGCGTTCCAAGCTTATAACGGTCGGTAATCAGCAAGTACCTGGTAACGAATTCACTGTCCGAGCTAAAATTAGCCTCCTTACGCATTTGTATTTATCATGAAGGTGTGTAATATGTTTCCTGCACTCTATCTTTTGCGAATATGTACCAAACTATTTTGAACAATCAACAAGCATTTTAAAAAGTGCATTGAAATCGACAGTTTAGTTTGGCTCTGGACGGCGACCTGTTTAGTGTTCTCGAAACATTTTTGTAAAAATAAATAAATAGGATGTTCGCAATGAAATTTAAACATACAGGTATTCAATACATTACAATGCACACATGAAGCATTTATGTAAACCGTTTTCCCATAATCAATCAATAAACATTTCAGAAAACCGTGATGCATTCGGCGGATTAACTTGGCCCCCTACGACGACGTACTTAGTGTAGGCGATTTGTTAAGAGGTAATTCAATAAGAGGCAACGTTGAACAGGTTGAAACAAAAACGCCCGATATCTCGCGCTCCCAATAGTGAAGGGAAAACACCGATCATGAACTCCGCAATAAGTATATGTACTTTTTTTCCCCCCAACAAATTATTTTCGAAATATAAAAAGTTGTTATTTCCATTTTAAATTGAGACACGATCAATTTGATGCCATACTTGTGTCATACAATAATGCAGATAAATACATCAAAAGGTAAATATTGCCGTTTAAGAGATACACACACATTGAAGCTAAAACCTTCACTATCTTCCATGCCTGCTGAGGAGAACTTCAAGACGATGGGCACATGCCACTGACGAGCGATAGTGTCCATCTGTGTACGGTTTAATTGGTGTCCGACCTCCTTGGTTGAAGTTTGGACACTATCGGTCGGACATCTGGCCAGCTGCTGTCATCGCACCTCTCCTGGGCCATGCCAAACACGGCGTCACACCTGTTCGATAAGAGGAAACTAACAACAATACATCGGCAGTCCACTCCCGTCCACGATGAGGAGATGAGCTGTTGTTAATCTGAAGACTGTGGATTAGGGGTGTCGTTTTACGAAAATGATTGGTAGGGCCCACCGCTCCGCCGAAACCTAAGCTAGAGTCCAACTAGAGTCGTTTGCGACGCGAGGATGATTAAATCGCTTGCATGATCAATGCTTTCTCTTTTTTTCTGTGGCGCCGCTTCCATAGTACTCATTTTGGTATGTGCACTGGCGCGCGTGCACGTGCGCGCACGTGCACGCGAATTTCTCGGAAGTGTGTGTAATGGGTATGCCTGTTTGTCTATCTCTCTGTCTGTCTGTTTGTCTTTTTATGTTGTCTGTCCGTCATTCTTGTAAGTGAGCATATCACCTCGTAAGAGCATGCATAGCATGTTTACCAGATACCGCATATTTTATCAGATATCGTTGGCATGGAACGGAATAGCTGCTTAGTAAGAATTCCCCAAAATATTCAGGAGTAACGTTTATGGCGTCCTCATGTTCCCAGCACAAGCACCGCCCACTTCACGGCCTCCAGGCCATCGCGATACACCACTGTTGTGCTCCATGTGGTGTTCCTTGTGTTGTGCTCCATGTGGTGTTCCTTGTGTTGTGCTCCATGTGGTGTTCCTTGTGTTGTGCTCCATGTGGTGTTCCTTGTGTTGTGCTCCATGTGGTGTTCCTTGTGTTGTGCTCCATGTGGTGTTCCTTGTGTTGTGATACATGTGGTGTTCCTTGTGTTGTGCTCCATGTGGTGTTCCTTGTGTTGTGCTCCATGTGGTGTTCCTTGTGTTGTGCTCCATGTGGTGTTCCTTGTGTTGTGCTCCATGTGGTGTTCCTTATGTTGTGCTCCATGTGGTGTTCCTTCTGTTGTGCTCCATGTGGTATTCCTTGTGTTGTGCTCCATGTGGTGTTCCTTGTGTTGTGCTCCATGTGGTGTTCCTTGTGTTGTGCTCCATGTGGTGCTCCTTGTGTTGTGCCTCCAGATCACCTTATCTCCCTGCCGTACCTTGCCTTCCCGTGGTGTTCTGTGTAGCCCCAGGTCAGCCTATCTCACCACCGCGCCCGCAGATCTCCCTAATCAGTCCTCCTCCGGTCATCCCAGCTCCCCATCGTACCCCCACCTGTGTCCCCAAATCGCCTCATCTGCCCACCGTACCGCCCCGCGGCCGTGTCGCCGTCGCCTCCGACTAATCGCGGCGGTGGCGGTGGCGGTGGCGGCGCGTCGCTCTGTTTTTGGAGCGGCCGCGGCGCGTCCAATAACCGCAGGCGCCCAAACAGCCGACGTCCGCGCGGCCAAACACTCGAGAGAGCGCCGGCAGAGACGGCGCCGGCCCGAGAGGCCCCCGGGGGCGGCCAGGATGGGGAGCGGCGTGACGCCGAGCCAGAGACGGAGTATCGACTGGCGCCGACCGGCGGCGGCGGGCAGCGGCGGCCGAGCCACTTCCCCCGTAGGACACACGCACCAGTAATTGTGAGGAAGCACGGCCGGCCGACCGGCGATGCGCGCCTCCCAATTTGGCGGCGGCGACCCTCCGTAACGAACGCTCTTAGGGCTGTTATGCATGCGCTATTATGTCACAGCAGCGGCCAGTCGAGACGACGGGGAACACGCGCGAGTCATCCGCCGCCCCGCCCCCGCCCCCGCCCCCGCCGTCCGCCGGCTCAGTCACAGCTCGGTCATGTCCTCGGACGTCGGCGGACTGCAGTGGACGGTCGACCCGGGTCTGATTGCCCAGCAACAACAAATCGGAGCGCGGCACCGTCCGTTCGTGAGATCAGCTCATTGCCGCTTAATAAGCCACCTCCCCGAGATTATCAATTTCAGAATGTAATGAGGCCGTCTCCCCGCTGCAGCGGCCGGCAGCGTAAAAACATGATTTGTTGCATGCGCCGGCGGCGCTGGGCTGGCCGAGGCGGCGGCCTGACCGGCTCATTACCTGATGAGCGTGGCCGTGTTTTTGTGGGTGCGCCGCGCTGTTTGGGTGCCCCGGCCATGCGGCGCTGCTGCAGCCACCCACAATTGACGCGGAGGGCCCATCACGGGCGGCGGTTCAGACAGGCGGCGGACGGCCGGCTCAGACGGGCGAACGAACCCATGCACCGGCCGCCGGGCTGGGCCAATGCGGAAGCCAGCCCGGCCCCGGGTGGGAGTGGGAGGGGCAACGTGCAGAGATGTGGCTCATCAGCTGAAATGGTGGGAGGGGAGAAGTCAAGTGGGGGTCAAATGGATAATTATGATTGGCGTTTTTGTGCGGGTTTGCGTTTGGAGTCATCGTGCGCGGCAGGCGGCATGGACAATAGAAACACAAAGCGGGAGCGTGACATGCGATACAGGCGCTCTATAGGTAGAACAAAAGAGCCAGTCAAGGGAGATATACAAGGCCGTCGGGCCGAAGGAGACCGTGCGTCGCTCGAGCCGCCTCTTCACTATCGACCGTCGTTCTGCGGACCCTCCTCTCGAGAGCAACGCATCATTACGCCCATTGCAGGAGCATTTCTTTTCAGCGGCCGAACCAATATATTGGCCGACCGTAAATGGTTTCCTTCCTCCGTACGAGTAAATCAAACAGTCGCGGCCCGGTGGGCTGCTGTCAGCGATTCTCTCGGCTTAATGGTGAAGTTCGGATGATGATAATGGCTCTCGGATCGGCAGACCTTTAGAGCGGCCACCCGCCAGCACGGCGAGAGTGCGCGGCCGTCAGCAAAACCGGGCAAAAACGAACCACCTCCCCGTTCCCTCCCGCGGAGGAGCCGTCCGGAAACTCATCAAAAACTCCCGACGTAAAACTATCCTCATCTGAAATCCAATACGCCTGTGATAGTTGCGTATATAGGCCGTATGCGGCCGTTTTGAATGCGCGACTCACAGAGGCGGTGAGTTCTGAGGGCGCCGCGGACCGCCGTCAGCCTCCGTTAGCCGCCGCGCCAGGTGACCGTCCTCCCAGTCCGGTCTAAGCCGAGAGACCGGAGCCCATCGCCATTCACTGGCGACGTCGGATTGTGTTTCTCGCTAGATTCTGGATAGCGTGGCTGCGTGGCGACCGCACTGGCGGAATATCAATCCGGCGCCGTCGACTGGGCCCGGGTGGGCCCGGGTGGCCGGCAGTGTTCACAGCCCAGAGGCCGGGCCGACTGGAACGTCAAGCCCGAGCCGATCCCAGCGTCGGGTCTGAGAAGACCCGAGCACCGAGTCCGAGCCGACCCGAGCACCGAGTACGAACCGACCCGAGGCACAAATGACAGAGTTCAGACCAATCCAAGAGTCGAGTCTGAGCCGACCCGAGCGTTGAGTCCGGGCCGATCTGAGAATCGTGTTCGAGCCGTTTCTCGCACCGAGTCCGAGCCGTTCCGAGGACCCAGCTCGAGCCGACCCGAGAACCAAGCCCGGGGCTGAGCTGATCCAGCTTCTGATCTAAGTGGAGCGCCGACTAGAGCTCCGGGTGCGGTACCGAGCCGACCCAGTGGCTGAGCCGTCAGTATCCCGAACGAGACCAGGCCGGCCCTCCCTCTGTCGCCGCGGGGTACAACATCGCACCGCAAATAGCCGCCCGGAGAGCGAGAGCCGCGCGTTTGGCCGAGCTATTTTTCGCGCCCGGCTCGCTCACCTGCCAGCCGGTAATTACTGACGCCGCCGATAGATGTCACTGATACGACACAAAAGAATCCCGATCGGCGCCGCCAACTGATGGCACGCCAAACATGGTGCGACCGTTTGACATTATTTTGGGACTCGCCGGCAGGGGCGACATCAGATAAGCCGGGCTGTAATTATTGGACCGACTAAACAGTGATTATCTCCTCGTTAAGTTTCCGCTTGTTAAAAGCATAGGCATCGGCTTCCATCTAGGATATTTCGCGCGTCGAAGTCTCCGTATCTAAACAACGTTTTTTGTTTGTTTGTTTGTAGACATAAGAAACATGGCGTCCATTTACGGAGAGCAATAACGAGCATAATCAGCATGGCGCACATTACCCAGCAATTTTTACTGACACAAGAAACACGGAGTCAGCTCACGCCTCACACAGCCATTCGCCTCGCATATCACGGGGCTATGACTGCCGGATAACCTCCCAGGAAAAGGGACCGGAATGTCACATCGCGACCTCTCAGCCCGTTAGGACGCGGGGCACATCGCTGCGTGCCCCGACCTGACCCGTTTTGAGTGCCCTCCGCTGTCGACGGCACTCGGCGACGGTCGCCGCTCACAGCCTGGAATGTCGCTCATCCGCTTATCGGTCAGGCGGTCGATAGGCGCGTTAGTGGATCAGATTGAGATCGGATCTGTTGACCGGCGCCCCGACCCTCCGGAGCCTCCGGAGTCCGGAGTCCGGGGCGGACGGTGACGGGACGGAGGCAGGGGAGTCGGGACGGTGCAGCCGAGGACATCGTCCTGGCTACCGACGGGGCCCCGGCGGGACCTGACGGGACTGACGGGACTGACGGGACTGACGGGACTGACGGGACTGACGGGACTGGCCCTGCACTGAACGTCAGAAAGGCCATGGAAGCAGACTGAACTGACGGGACTGACTGCTGTATGTGGACTGAACTGACAGGACTGACTGCTGGATGTAGACTGAACTGACGGACTGACTGCTGGGTGTAGACTGAACTGACGGGACTGACTGCTGTATGTGGACTGAACTGACGTACTGACTGCTGGATGTAGACTGAACTGACGGGACTGACTGCTGGGTGTAGACTGAACTGACGGACTGACTGCTGGATGTAGACTGAACTGACGGACTGACTGCTGGATGTATACTGAACTGACGGGACTGACTGCTGGATGTAGACTGAACTGACGGGACTGACTGCTGGATGTGGACTGAACTGACGGGACTGACTGCTGGATGTAGACTGAACTGACGGGACTGACTTCTGGATGTAGACTGAACTGACGGGGCTGACTGCTGGATGTGGACTGAACTGACGGACTGACTGCTGGATGTGGACTGAACTGACGGGACTGACTGCTGGATGTAGACTGAACTGACAGGACTGACTGCTGGATGTAGACTGAACTGACGGGACTGACTTCTGGATGTAGACTGAACTGACGGGACTGACTGCTGGATGTGGACTGAACTGACGGGACTGACTGCTGGATGTAGACTGAACTGACGGGGCTGACTGCTGGATGTGGACTGAACTGACGGGACTGACTTCTGGATGTAGACTGAACTGACGGGACTGACTTCTGGATGTAGACTGAACTGACGGGGCTGACTGCTGGATGTGGACTGAACTGACGGACTGACTGCTGGATGTGGACTGAACTAACGGGACTGACTGCTGGATGTAGACTGAACTGACAGGACTGACTGCTGGATGTAGACTGAACTGACGGGACTGACTGCTGGATGTGGACTGAACTGACGGGACTGAGTCCAGTGGCGCACGCAGGATTCCATTTGGGGGGGGGGTCAGAACCCTAAGAGCGGGCCCCCTTGTGTGTGGGCCCCCACCCGTTTTTAGAAAACTTCGCGGATTTCGGTCACTTGATTTTGAGCGGGCCCCCTACAGCATGGGATCTGAGACATGATAATTGTCTTGTCAATGTCGCGTAAGCCGTAAGGTGACTGCGTGTGCTACTGATGTGCGAATTTTAGATGGGTGTGCTACTGATGTGCGGTACAACTGTCGAGAGTTGACGAAATGAGGTCAATGACAACACGCAGTAGTGGTGACTGGTGAACCGATACGATATTTTCGTAACAGGTATGTGTGATCAGTTGGCGCGATGCATGGCTGATTTTTACAACATACAGCATCGCAACAAATGTGGAGACGGTCTTGCGCATGACTTGGGAAGGCATAATTCCAACGGATCCAGGGCCTGGTGTCAACCGGTTGCTGCATAACCTGTCTGGAAGCTGCGCACAGGCTTTCTGGAGTTTGGTCAAAATGAGGGAAGCACGAGCCACGAGGAACAGATCGCGTCAAAAATTTCAAACGTCGTAATAACTAGTTTTTTTCGGGAGATCTGCTACCCATTGTCTTTGGTGGGCTTGGATACTCAAAACCATCGGTCCCTAGGTGCATCCCTAGTATTGACGATGCAACGTATTTCATGTGCCAAATAGCGAAGCATTTGATTTCATCAGTGAAGTTGAGCGTTACAATATTATTTGGCTTCGCCCACAGATGTTTGAGATGCTTATGCGCAAATTGTTGTGTATATAGAAACAAACCGCATTTACACGGGATTTTATATTCTCTAGGCATGAATTAATTATCTCTTCGGAAATTGAAGCAATTTTAGAAATTGGGACAAATTATGACGCTTTTTCCTTTCTAACCTCCCAGATGCATGTCCTCTACAGGTTTAAAAGTCCAAGCCATTGGACGTCAAAGTCCCGTATAAACTACGCTAGGCTACGTTCGCGAACGGAATAGGAATTAACCCTGGAGGCGCTGGGGGGCGGAAGGGGGGGCATTTTTTGCCCCACCCCCTTAGTTTTTCCGCCATAATCAGAAAACGTATAGAGATATCGATTTTAAACTTTCAGCAACTTGAAATGAATAGCTAAGCCACGTTTGGGAAAAATTGGGTCCCGGCCAGGTCAGGTCAGGTCAAATGACATGACCACCAAACAACTTCTAGGTAGCACCACCGGCACTCGAGCGACATGACATGAGCGACATGGTTAATCGAGCGACATGAAACTCATGGCACGTCATGAAGTCATTAGGGACAACAATATCTCGGATTTCCTATATCAGTGACCTAAGGTCAAGTTATAAAATCGTGACCTTTTCAATGTAACCCTAGGGGGAAAAACGTATATTTCTCAGTTGTAAAGGGTTAAATTTGGTTCATGTTTGCTCTAGCCACTAGTTTTGGCCAGATGGGGACCTGACCGGTCCCCATATCACGCCTTTGCCAGCACCGGGGCCTTGATCGGGCCCCTACCAGGAATGGGCCCCTACCAGTAACGGGCCCGTATCAATAATTTGCAAGGAGTGGACCCTGTTGTGATCGGGCCCTGTTGTGATCGAGCCCTCATTCTGACCAGACCCCATATCACGCCTTTGCCAGCACCGGGCCCCTGCCTCGATCGGACCTGACCAAGACTGGACCCCTACCAGAAACGGGCCAGTATCAAGAATATACCAGGACCGGGCCCTGTTGTGACCGGGCCTTGGTTTTAACCGGTCCCCATATCACGTCTTTGCTAGCACCGGACTCCTGCCTCGATCAGGCCTGACCAAACCGGGCCCATACCAGGAACGAGCCCGTGTCACCAGAACGTGACCGTATCAATAATTTGCAAGGACCGGGCCCTGTTGTGACGGCCGACGGGGCCCTCATCCTGGCCGGGCCTCATGTCACGCCTTTGCTAGCACCGGGCCCCTGCCTCGAACGGGCCTGACCAAACCGGGCCCCTACCAGAAACGGGCCCGTATCAAAAATCTGCTAGGACCGGACCCTGTTGTGACCGGGCTCTCGTCCTGACCGGCCCCCATATCACGCCTCTGCCAGCACCGGGTCCTGTCTTGATCGGGCCCCTATCAGGAACGGGCCCGTATTAATAATTTGCAATGACCGGGCCCTGTTGTGACCGGGCCCTCGACCTGACCGGGCCCCAAAGCACGCCTTTTCCAGCACCGGGCCCCTGCCTCGATCGGACCTGACCAAGACCGGGCCCCTACCAGAAAGGGGCCCGTATCAAGAATATGCAAGGACCGGGCCCTGTTGTGACCGGGCCCTTGTCCTGACCGGACTGCCACGCCTTTGCCAGCACCGGACCTCTGCCTCGATCAGGCCTTACCAAGACCGGGCCCCTGCCAGAATACGGGTCCTTTTGATGCGGGCCCCCTCATCAATTTCGGGGGGGGGGGGGGGGGGGGGGGGTCAGCTGACCCCTTTGACCCCCCCCCCTGCGTGCGCCACTGGGACTGACTGCTGGATGTGGACTGAACTGACGGACTGATTGCTGGATGTGGAATGAACTGACGGACTGACTGCGGGATGTGGACTGAACTGACGGGACTGACTGCTGGATGTAGACTGAACTGACAGGACTGACTGCTGGATGTAGACTGAACTGACGGGACTGACTTCTGGATGTAGACTGAACTGACAGGACTGACTGCTGGATGTGGACTGAACTGACGGGACTGACTGCTGGATGTGGACTGAACTGACGGGACTGACTGCTGGATGTGGACTGAACTGACGGACTGACTGCTGGATGTGGACTGAACTGACGGGACTGACTGCTGGATGTAGACTGAACTGACGGAACTGACTGCTGGATGTAGACTGAACTGACGGGGCTGACTGCTGGATGTAGACTGAACTGACGTGGCTGACTGCTGGATGTAGACTGAACTGACGGGACTGACTGCTGGATGTGGACTGAACTGACGGACTGACTGATGGATGTGGACTGAACTGACGGGACTGACTGCTGGATGTAGACTGAACTGATGGGGCTGACTGCTGGATGTGGACTGAACTGATGGGGCTGACTGCTGGATGTAGACTGAACTGACAGGACTGTCTTCTGGATGTAGACTAAACTGACGGGACTGGCTTCTGGATGTAGACTGAACTGACAGGACTGACTGCTGGATGTGGACTGAACTGACGGGACTGACTTCTGGATGTAGACTGAACTGACAGGACTGACTGCTGAATGTGGACTGAACTGACAGGACTGACTGCTGGATGTGGACTGAACTGACGGGACTGACTGCTGAATGTGGACTGAACTGACAGGACTGACTGCTGGATGTGGACTGAACTGACGGGACTGACTTCTGGATGTAGACTGAACTGACGGGACTGACTCCTGGATGTGGACTGAACTGACGGACTGACTGCTGGATGTAGACTGAACTGACAGGACTGACTGCTGGATGTAGACTGAACTGACGGGACTGACTTCTGGATGTAGACTGAACTGACGGGGCTGACTGCTGAATGTGGACTGAACTGACGGGACTGACTGCTGAATGTGGACTGAACTGACGGGACTGACTGCTGAATGTGGACTGAACTGACGGGGCTGACTGCTGAATGTGGACTGAACTGACGGGACTGACTGCTGGATGTGGACTGAACTGACGGGACTGACTGCTGGATGTGGACTGAACTGACGGGACTGACTGCTGGATGTGGACTGAACTGACGGACTGACTGCTAGGTGTAGACTGAGCTGACGGGACTGACTTCTGGATGTAGACTGAACTGACGGGGCTGACTGCTGAATGTGGACTGAACTGACGGGACTGACTGCTGAATGTAGACTGAACTGACAGGACTGACTGCTGGATGTAGACGGGACTGACGGGACTGACTGCTGGATGTAGACTGAACTGACGGGACTGACTGCTGGATGTGGACTGAACTGACGGACTGACTGCTAGGTGTAGACTGAACTGACGGGACTGACTGCTGGATGTAGACTGAACTGACGGGACTGACTGCTGGATGTAGACTGAACTGACAGGACTGACTGCTGGATGTAGACTGAACTGACAGGACTGACTGCTGGGTGTGGACTGAACTGACGGGACTGACTGCTGGATGTAGACTGAACTGACAGGACTGACTGCTGGATGTATACTGAACTGACGGGACTGACTGCTGGATGTGGACTGAACTGACGGGACTGACTGCTGGATGTGGACTGAACTGACGGGGCTGACTGCTGGATGTAGACTGAACTGACGGGACTGACTGCTGGATGTGGACTGAACTGACGGGACTGACTGCTGGATGTAGACTGAACTGACGGACTGACTGCTAGGTGTGGACTGAACTGACGGGACTGACTGCTGGATGTTGACTGAACTGACGGGACTGACTGCTGGATGTGGACTGAACTGACGGGGCTGACTGCTGGATGTAGGCTGAACTGACGGGGCTGACTGCTGGATGTGGACTGAACTGACGGGACTGACTGCTGGATGTGGACTGAACTGACGGGACGTAACGACTGGATGTAGACTGAACTGACGGACTGACTGCTGTGTGTAGACCGGCTACCGACCGCGATGAATCAGACCAGACTTAACGCCCGAGTTTCCCAAATAATTCAGCCGGACCATTGAGTCTCCGGAGGTGACTGAGGGTGATAGGTCCTCTGGAAATATTGATCGGATCTGGCTGCCGAAGATAGAACAAATCCGCGAGTAATGTGAGGCTGATGTGAATGGGGATCAGGGCCATAAAACACAGAACCACGTCCACAGAGCTTGCGTTGAGTCAGGATTCAGAACCAGCGGGCCTGGTGAAAGGCATGAGCCAGCAGGTCACCTGCTATGCCGAGCAGTCGCGAGTTTGAGTTATTGCAAAGCTTTGTATGCAACATACAATAAATAGAGTATCAAAGCATACAGAGCTGTGATCTGCTCAGTGCTTAGCGTCTGCCTTGGTTCCCAGACATCTCGATCCATATCAGTGGTGATACATTGGCAGTCCCGTTCGAACCGCCTCGTGCTGGTCCTTTGGTTTCCCAGAGAGGCGCGGACGCCCGGGACCCTCGGTGACGGGCGGACGGTCAGCCGCGGGGAGCGTCGCCCTCCGTCTCGGCCTCCGTCTCCGCGTGTGATCATGCGCCAGAAATGTTATCACCTGACAACAAAGGAGCCGCCCGTGTCGCCCAGGTAGCCCGAGTCACCTGAACCCACCAGAGTGGTCCGGAGCGCCCCGAACCATTCCCGGACGTCCCTGGACCGCCACCGGACCGCCACCGGACCGCCACCGGACCGCCACCGGACCACCACCGGACCGGACTATACTGGAGTGCCCCCGGACCGGACGGGACCAAACAGGTCACCGGGGTGCTGTCTATCCGGACGGGCCGTCACCAGGACGCCTAATGGTCATTTCGGTGTCCACGACTCTGTTGTTGACTTTTTGTTTTGGTCTAATGCAGTTTTAATGTAGCGGCCCGGCGGCGGCCCGGCGGCGCGGCGATAGGATAGGTGAGATACCGGCGGCGGCCGCCGAGGCCCGGACACGCCTAACGACAGGCGTCCGCCACAATTTGGAAGGACTTTAATGGACCGTTCCCGAGCGAGAGCGGCCGATAAAATCTGCAGAAGACGACCTTATCGAGGCTCGGATCGGCCCGGGGATAAGGCGCTTGATTGATATTTCTTTCCGAGTAGCGGCATTAATTTCCTAATTGGCGGCTGTAATGTAAACACTGAGAGAGTCGTGTGTGTGTGTTTCCGCCGCGGGGATGCCCTCGCCTTTGTGTGCTCACCGAACAACATATATCTTCTGTGGGGGAAAGTCCATGAGTGTCCAGCAAATGACTCTGAGCACTTAAGAGATGTCGTTTTGACGGCACAACAGACGGACAGTCGGATGACGGGTGTGCGTTGCGCCGTTGTCTGGCGGGTGCCCGTTGTCTTACAACAGGCGGAAGGCTGATCACATGCACTTCAATCGCCTCGATTGCCTCATCCCACGAGCAAACTTGGAGTTATACGACGCATCTTTTTACCCCTATTTAACGCCCACCTCTTCTCAAACACTGGGGCGTTTTATCACCACCTCGGTGCGGCGCATCACGGGACGGTAATCACACCTCTCGCCGCTGATGGGTCCCGCGCCAATTTAGCAGACCCGGACCGGCCTGCCGGGACCCGGGCCGCTGTTTACCGTATACGATGTCTCAACAGGCCGGCCGGCGCTACTCTCCGCGGCTCACGGCAGGGCCAATTTCCGCTATCTCGTCGACGACGGCGCGTCGGCAGCGGCGGCTCGGCGAGGAGAAGTTGCGTCGCTATCGGCGTCGACATCGCACCGCCTGCATAGTGGCACCGGCAGCCTGGCGGAAAGATAGAGGAGGACAGTGTCGGCCGGCTAAACGCGCGGGCGGCGCAGGAAACGGCAACAATGGCGCGGCGGCCGCGCCAAATAAAATGCTCACTGTCTGGTGTGATTTAGAACGCAGAAAGGAAGCTCCGCTGTTTTCCTGGGGGAGAGATACTGTTTTCCGACGGGTTTGTTTGGCGTGTTGTTTTGAAGAGCGAGAATCGTTTTTGTCTCGTCTCGGCCGTCGTTCTTAAAAGTTTCATCGGCGAGAAGTTGGCCGACTTAAATCAAATGCGACAGGAGTTTGGATATATTGGCTGGTGCTTGCAGTCATATCACGATGCATCAGCTCGGCAATATGGCGAGAGCTTCGCTGCAGCTTCGCTCACGGCACATCGGTCAGGGAAAGTGGACTGTCGAAACTTTGGATGGCTGTTTTACAAACTCACATTGTACGGGAGTTGAGAACAGTGGTGAGACAAGCGGAGCATAACGTGTTTCGCGCAGTGTCGTATCACGCCAGTTAGATTCAACAATGGCCAATAGACCGTGTGGACATCGGCGTGAACGCCAGCAAGAGTGGTGTCGAATTCGACATAATAGCCGTTTTCACGAAAGATTATTGCGCTGAAAAGTTTCTGAAAGATTCTGAAAGTTTTAAAAAACTACATACTTTTACATGCAATTTTTTGCTAGAAATGTCCCTCATAATTTTGTAATATGTTGGTAAAAATAAAATATGTTGACACAATTGCGGTTTGCTGGCAATAAGTATTGATAGAATCTTCCTGAAAGTTTCTGAAAGTTTCAGGAAGATTTTATCAATACTTAATACTTATTATATTACCACCAAACCGCAATTTTGTCAACATATTTTATTGTTACCACCATATTTCAAAATTATGAGGGAAATTTCTAGCCAAAAATCGCATGTAAAAGTTATGTAGTTTTTCAAATTTTTTAGAATCTTTCAGAAACTTTTCATCGCAATAATCCGTCGTGAAAACGGCTATTATGGAACCTCGGCCAGCACAGGACGAGAAATAATGAGAGCTCCAATGTACTCCGGCTCGTAGTTGATGTTATAAGTTATAACCGATGACCGGATAGTGTATCCGGCAACTGTACCGATATAGTATTCTTGCCACCGACGCGGGCGTTACAACTTTCGGAACCTTCTCAGAGTCAAAACTGGCTAGCGTAATGCATTTCTTTATGGCCATTCTGACACATTAGATCGACATTGATGCCATTAAAGTGCAGTGAACACGCAACACAATACAAGTTCAGCATTCTCTGAACTTTGCTTCAACGCCACCCGTGGAGCATCCATAGCAACCATCCGAGATGCATTAAATTGTGAGCAAGAAGCATCCGGGTTGCATTTAAGTGACACAAATTAAATACGGCTAAGTGCCTGGTCGTGAAATGAAAGGGCACGTCTGCATACTGCAGCTCTAGGTGACGTTGCCCACTCCCTCCTCACACCTCAGCGAAGGCCGTTGGTCAGCGAAGAGCCCGACGCTGCTCATCCCCAGGGCGCATGGCTACCTACCATGTGGCCTTGGCTGGCTCGTCTCGGCCGAGAACAGCTTCTAAAACGTACGTCATGGGCCCGACGTGATAGCCGGAGCCAGCCGCTCCGCCGGGTCCATGTGAGGCCTATTTGGAGGCGACAGAGGCCACTGTATGTTCAAGCCGCGGCCGATTTGTATGCAGAAGTTATGCCGGCGCTCTCAGTTGGTTCATTGTTAATGGGTGCATTTAGACTTCACGTAATGCAGACGCGGTCGGTTTAAGGAGAGTTGGTGATCATTTTCCGACGCCCCCGACCATTTGGTGGCCAAATTTGGCGGAAATGCAGGGCGGATGCGTGGAATGATTCACAGCTTCACCTAACTCATTCTGTGGTCTGATGGTGGTTTTGCCGAATTCCGGGGACATTAGCATTGGCGAAGCCAACTTCGAGCTATAAACCGACCATTAACATGGTGATATATTCGTTCACGGGCGAACCGGTCGACAAGTTGGCTCATCGCGATCTTGTCTGAGCCGCGATCCGGCTGTCAAATGCAATCACTAAATCGACACGCTCTCGTGAGCCGAGTGTGGGCGGCGAATTCGGCGCCGATCAAAGCCGGCTGCTGTTCTGGGCTCGGGGACCACGCGCGCCTCAGGCCGACCGTTGATAGCCGTTTTAATGTCGTCGGTTCGTCGAAGCTCGGGGCGGGCTGGCGCCGGAGCTTTTCGAGCGGCCCGGCGACGGACGACTCCCCCTGTCAGCGCCGGCGCCTTCGTCGCGAATTAGACTTTCATCGCCGGCCGGTGGTCTGGGTCGGGGCCGGGCGGGCCGGCTGCGCGCAGGGCCGCCGCCAGCGCCGCCTAGTGGGAGCGCTGCAAACTGGCCGCCGGAGCGGCCGGCCACGCACAGTCGGTCGGTGCGCGTCGCGGGGAGGGGACGTGTCGGAGCCTGGCGCGTGCAGATTGAGCTCCACCGTGGTCAGGACAGACGCAGAGGCCGCGAGCAGCGTGACGCGAGGTTGCGAGAAGTGTTTAATTCCAGAGGACCGAGCGGAGTAGCCGGGAGATCCGTAAGTACCAGATCGGGATGGAGAGGCAAGGGTTTGGTCAGTATCAGCTGATATGTTGGTGAGACCTGTGCACTTAGATAGTTGTGATATTTATGCAGAAATTTCGTCTGACCCAGTCCACCTTTGATATTGTACGTTTTTTTTGGTCGCCTTGATTTCTTTCGACACATCAGACCATTGCAAAAACTTTAATTTGCATTGGGTTTGCGGGGTGCAATTTTCTTCGTTGTAATTTTTAACAGCACAAAATTTGAAGCAATCGTTTCTCCCACAACACAATGAGAAGATATACACAAATTAAAAACGCATTCGCCTGATACAATTGATTGCAATTAGCCGTCATATTTTCCGGGAATTGTATTCGGCCACTTCTGGAAATTATCATCGCCACCGAATGTTGCGCTGAGGAACATTTGGCTTATATCAACAGACAATGCCATGTTGGAGCCGCGTTCTTTTCGTGTCGGCCACAAACAAGTGGCCTGCACGCGATCCCTATTGCGTGCCAATCAATCGGCCGGCCGGCCGGCCTGGCCGCCTGGTATTACACGGGCCGCACCGCAGTGCTCCGTTTTCCCCGAGCTACTCAATGCCACGCCGCCGAATTTTTCCTCGTCGACCCTAGTCTGCGTCCGCACCCACCTTACCGTCCAACTCCCACCCAACTCGCAGCCCTATGGAGTTCGAACTCGGTGCTGGAAAATACATCGAGTTCACTGAACCCGAACAAACAGACCTGTCGCCACTCCCTGCTGGACGAGCCACTAAAAGCGTGCCAATGTCTTGTCACGTCCGGCGAACAGCTCCCGACGGGGCCATCACCTGCCGAGAAACGCCGAATCGATTCGGCCCGTGGCCCGGCCCGGCCCGGCCGTCGGTGTACACCGCAACGCGCGCGCCTGCATTAATAACACCAACTCCCTTAGGCAGATTACTTTCCGCCGTTAATTCGTGCGCCGCTGCGCGCCGGTCGGTGACTCTGTTCGCTCCCAGGAGCCGAGGGTCTGAAGTAGGGCTCAATGAAGTCGGGATCATATCCCGAGAGAAACCAGCATCGCTCAGATCCGTCACCGATGACGAGAATTTCGGCGAAGGTGGACGCAAACTGATGCTTGGGTAGCCTATATGTATGTCTAACGAAGCACTTATAATTGTTAGATACTGTTCGAATGTCGCCTGCATTCGGTCAAATATGTGTTTAAAACTTCGCTAGTAGCAGTTATCATGCCACTAATAGACTAATTAATAGCCAGCTAACTTTGGTGTGCTAATTATGTACGCCATGTCGTCCAATTTCGCACCATTGGAGAACAGTCATTATCATTCATTATTGGCCCTCGCATGGGCACCACTGCGATTCATGGCGGCGTCCCACACCGCTGGTTCGGGCGGCCCGGTGGCGGCACCAGCTGCAGGAATGCACCCGCCGCCGGCCCCCACTTGCCGGCACGAGGATACATACAATCAATACAATCAACCGTAAAACTCTCAGGGGGAGCGTAAAAGCGCGCGCGGCCTGCCGGCGCGCCCGCCGGCCGGGCGGCGATTTGACAAGCTCGGGGGCGGCGGGACCCCTTATCGGGGCCGACGGCGCGGCGCCGGCCCAGACTGGCGCAGGAGAGGGGTCCGCTGCCCCGGGGAAATGGCGCGTGCTCCAAGTAACGCGACGCGGCTGTTTGGCCGCCGTCGCGCGCTGCCGGGGATGGGTCCACTGGCCGCCGGCCGAGGGCCGCCGCTGCCGGAGATGGGTCCACTGGCCGCCGGCCGAGGGCCGCCGCTGCCGGAGATGGGTCCACTGGCCGCCGGCCGAGGGCCGCCGCTGCCGGAGATGGGTCCACTGGCCGCCGGCCGAGGGCCGCCGCTGCCGGAGATGGGTCCACTGGCCGCCGGCCGAGGGCCGCCGCTGCCGGAGATGGGTCCACTGGCCGCCGGCCGAGGGCCGCCGCTGCCGGAGATGGGTCCACTGGCCGCCGGCCGAGGGCCGCCGCTGCCGGAGATGGGTCCACTGGCCGCCGGCCGAGGGCCGCCGCTGCCGGAGATGGGTCCACTGGCCGCCGGCCGAGGGCCGCCGCTGCCGGAGATGGGTCCACTGGCCGCCGGCCGAGGGCCGCCGCTGCCGGAGATGGGTCCACTGGCCGCCGGCCGAGGGCCGCCGCTGCCGGAGATGGGTCCACTGGCCGCCGGCCGAGGGCCGCCGCTGCCGGCGCAGAGCGCTGATTCGATTGCACTTTAGTACCAGTTAAAATCGGCTTCTTGTAGCCGTTTTTATCGCTTGGCATGCGAGCTGCTCATGAACTTATCCGTTTTAGTGCCGTGGAAATCTCCTTTTTGTGGCTACCATCGCGCAGTAGCAGGTCGTATTTTAACCAGAGATGTATCGATTCACTATCACCCGGCCTCTCTATCACTAATGACACTGGAGACGGAGTGCAGGCATGACACTGCAATTCATCTCGGCCCCACTGACGCGGCGGCTGCAACTCGTCTCCAAAGTGACGTGGGACCCCCGCTGTCACGGGTCGCGGCGGCCCGTGACCCGGCGCCACTCCCTGACCTCGGACCCGTGAGCACACACGCCGGCGGTGCTCAGCGGTGCGCCGTTCTTGCCACTGTGCCGGGGACGGAGCGATGGCACTCCCGGACGCTCCTCCGGCAGCGCTCGTGTTATGACGATGACGTCAGGTGGGACAGTGCTCCAAAGTCCAGTGCTAAGCCGGTGATGTTCTGTTTATCATCAGCAGTAAGAAGCAGACCGCTTATGAGCTTCATGGCCCGCAGTGAAACGGTCACGACTTGCGTGCTGTGCTCAGTGCTGTGCTGGCGCCGCCGCCGCCGCCGCCGCCGCCGCCGCCGCCGCCGATCCGTCCCGCGTGCGTCCAATCCGTCCCACGTATCCCTGCCTCTCGGCGTGCGGCCGACACCGCCCCTGCTGCCCCTGATGTCCCGAGGGACGGACAGACGTCGCCGGGAGCCGCTGGGAGCCGCCGGGAGCCGCCGGGAGCCACCGCGTGTGACGGAAGGGTCGCCGCTCTCGGCTCCCATCGGACCGCCGCCGTGTCGATACATGCTAAATTAGATTCCGCCGCCGCCGCCGCCACCGCCGCCGTCGCCGGTCGTGCTCGGCTCTCCGCGGCCGCTGCGGAGAGAGGCGGGGTTCTCTCGGCCGCGGGGAATCACAGCGTGCAGCGGGATGCCAGCCAGATGGCAGCCACACACGGCGAGTCTGCGAGAGCGAGACACACAGACCGCGGGCCATCCGCAGCCGACACGCGCTCTTGGCGTATCGACCGAGGCCTCCTCCGCAGAGCTGTTTGTGGGTGGTGTCTCGCCGGTCTCGCTGGTCTGGCAGTCCCCGCTCCGGCGGCTTTTGTTGGCTTCGCGGCCGGCGCGCCGGCGCCCGCCACCGATACCATCGCCATTAGGCCATCTTTACAAGTTCTCTCCAGGTTTGCCGACGATGGTATCGTGGCGAGCGCAGCACGGCGCGTTGCGGCGGCAGCGCGGGATGTGGTTTTTGCGCGGCTGGCCGGCTGGGGGACGCCTCCAGTGGGTGCCACCGCCGGGTGCCACCGGCGGCGGGTGCCCTCCCGGTGAGCTCCCGGGGGTCATGTCCTGCCGAGCAGCGGGCGTCGAGCGCCGGACGCCAGACGCCCGCTGCCCAGGGGTGCAGATTAATGGCTGGGTTTTGACCGCCGTCAGTCAGGCCTCAGATCGGGCTGATACCGTCCGCGGCTGATCGGCCGTCCAGCCGCGCCACACATCGCCGCCGCCGCGTCAGATTCGGCCGCCGCGCTGCGCAGCCGTAGTTCGGGGCGCCGGGCGCCAGGGTCGCTGCGGTCTGCAGCGGCGCGGCCGCCGCTGCAGCTGCCTCTGTCGGCCGTGCAGGCCGTCATTTGGTCTGCATTAGCCAGGCCTTGAACTCAGGTCAATTCGCGTGTAAACACGGACCTTCCTTGTTCTGACCCGTGCAATTACCTAATTACTGGATATAATTACTGTCCACTGTTATGGGGGGGGGGGGGGGGGGGGGGGTTGCGAGCGGCACTGCGTCTGGGAGCGGGACGCATTTGTGGTCAGTCGCGCCTGAGAACGGCATCCGTTCGAACCGCGCATATCGCCGCCGGCTACACCGGCTGAGAACGTCCTCCGGTCTCCGTCTGCGATGTTCGGTCCTCTGTGAGGACTGAGGACGGCTCCGATCCGCCGTGAGGACAGCTGAGAACGCTGGTCGGCATGTAACAATGTCCGCCGGCTGGCGGCCAGACAGGCCGGGCAACGGAGCGTCGGTTTTTGCCGCGGAGAGACGGCGAGGGTCCGCCGGTCCGCGCCGGTCCGCCGGTCGGTCGACTCCAGGAATTCGCCGCGCGCCACTGCGGCACGGCGGCACGGCGGCCCGTCTCAGGTCCTGTCGTATCATCCAGCCGTACCATAACACGAGACGAGGCACCGCCGGCTGTTGACCTTAGAGTCGGGCCGGGCCGCTTTAAAACAGCGCCGAGTGGCATTGGTCACGGACAATAGTTCCCACGGTTAGAGGACGGAGGAGGAGGAGGACCCACGGTTAGAGGACGGAGGCACCGGTCGACCCAATACCCGGCTCCTTGGATCCTTATTTGGCGATATATCGCTCTTGACACACGTACACACGTACCGACGGGGTGGAATACAAATGGCATGAGTTGCCGGATACAAATCCTTCTTGCTCGTAGAGCGTCGCAACAATCAGTGAAGGAAGTTAGCAAACTTAATGACACATAACAACCACTTCCGTAAAATAGGCAAACTTTCAAGATGCACCTCGCCTTTCTTTTACGTCTCAAACCTTTGCTAACTTTACACCCAACCCTCACAACTTCGCAAATTAAGTTCGCGAAATTTGATTAGACACCAGATTTCGGCGGAAAGCCTGACCTTCCCGTTTCGGCTCTGGCGGGGGTTATTTCTGCCTGAACTGGCCCTGTTTCAGCCAGCGGTGGGTCGTGACCGACCTTGGCTGGCGCCTCACCGAGTCGCTACCCCGCCTCTGCCGCGCCTCTGCCGGTGCCGCGGCTCTGCCCAACTTGGAGAGCAGCCCCGCCGGCGCGGCCCGGCTGATCATAGCCGGCGCCCAGCCGCGCCGCGCCAGCCAGGAGGAATGTCAATGTGGCGCGACGGCGGCAGACGGCGCGGACCCAGGGGCACCCATGGACAGGTCGGGGCCATGCCGCCACAAATACAGCAAATTAAGACGGATATTGGATATTGGAATGCTTGGAAAACAGCTAACAAACTAATAGTCAACCTATCATGTATGGCTATTCACTGAATGGTCCCGTCTTGGAGCGCCGTTGTGAAACGCGCGACTTAGGTGTCGTTCTCGACGCACAACTTACCTTTGCATCTCACGTGAACTCTGCTGTGTCCAAGGCGAACCGGATGCTGGGACTGCTTATCCGCAGCATGCAGCTGCCGCGATTCCGGCGAAACTCGCGTTTGGACCATCGGGCCCTGATTTGCGCTTATAACGCACATGCACGGTCTCTGCTCGAGTACGGCAGTGTAATATGGGCAGGTGCAGCTGTCACCCATCTAAAGCGTCTCGAGCGTGTCCAGTACAAGTTTTGAGGTGGCTAGCCTCCAGGTCGGACCGACCCTATACTGACCTGGGCTATGAGGCGCTTTTAGCTCATTTTAACATGTGTTCTATGAAAGCGAGACTTATCCAGCATGACATTATGTTTTTACACAATGTATATCAAGGCCGCATTGAGTGTCCTCATCTCGTGTCGACATTCCGCCTGCCGTGCCGCCGCGGCCAACTCGCAACTCCTCCCTTTGGGCCATACATTTTGCCAGAGTAAATACCGTCCTTCGTAGCCTTCTCTGTCGTGTCCCAACACACCCCAACTCCTGGAGTCTGGACAGGAGCACACCGGCACCACGTGGTGGCCATCCCGGCAGTCCCGCCAGTCCGGCATCTTCCCCGCCCGTTCTGGACTCCGCGCACCGCCTGCACCTCTCCCCAGTCGGTCAGCGACGGACGCACAGTGGCTGCGGGGCGGCCCCTGAACCCAAACAGAGCCTGTGCTCGCTGGTGCGCCGCCGGCCCCCAGACGGTGGCGGCGCGGCGGTGGCATGGCGACGGCCCAGCTGCTCGCTCGGCGATGGCCCAGCGTCGGCGGCGTGTTTATTTACACAGCTCGCGGCCAACTCGAGGCAGAGGGCGGACCGGACCGGACCGGCGGGTCCCGACCGTCAGCTGGCGACCCTGACCACCGGACACCCTCCCATCATCCCTGTATCGACTCTCGGGCATCCTCCGGACCCCAAGACCCATCCGGACCCCGCCGGACCCCGGCGGACCCCGCCGAACCTCGCCGGACCCCGCCGGACCCCTCGGACCACGCCCTGATTATCGGGGACACATCTGATGGCCATGGTAACACGTGATACTGGAAGACAAAAACAAAACTGGGAGCTCTTCACGTCTCCATATTCGCTCACGTCGCTTTCCTTTTTGTTTGTTATTCTTTCAAGTTCCCTGTGCCTTGGGAGCTGTAGTACGCTCGAACATCTTAAGGCGACGTACAGTCACACTAGCACGGCGCTTTATCCCGCTGTTGCCCTGTGTTGCCGGGACACGTCCAGTGATGGCGAGTGATGCACGTTGCCTCGGACATCGCTCTTCACCGCCAAAAAATCGCCCCGCTGGCCGCGATGCAAAGCGCGTGCGATCGGAGGGTGACTCAGGCGGGACGGCGCCGACGGATGGCCTCTCGATCGGCAGAGCGGCCTGCGCGTCTCACTGTCGCGTCCTGTCACGTCGGCCGCGTCACGGCGCCGGCCGGCCGTCACTCTCTGTCGGGCCGACACCGTGTCGGACGGACGGCCGCGCCGCGTCCCGTGTCCTCCGCAATCGGGCCGCGCCGGCCGGACCGAGTTCTTCTGCGGCGGCCGTCCGCCGTGATGGACGCCCGGAGTCGCTGTCCAGCCGACAGAGCCTTTGTCAGGCCCGGTGGGTCGACAGAGGCTCCATGGCGCTCCATGGCGGCGGTCTGTGTTCCTCCGGTGCGGCCACGGTGGTCCGCTGCGTCCGCCCGACATTCTAATGTCTCAGAGACGGCTTTTTCTCCTGGCGATTGTCTTGTGCGTTCCGGTTTCACCAGTGCGTCGGTGTCTTTTATCTGTGCTGCGGCCTCTCCGTTAAGAGGCAGACTGACGGACTGGCCAGAGTCCAGTCTGTGCGTCATCTACCATCCATTTGGCGGTCCCTGACCTACCATATATCTCCGCCAGCTGCTGGCCGATCTCTGGCCTCGGTCCCGCCCTAACTAAATCCGCTGCTCCGGAGGTTCCATCTCCGTTCGCGGTGGACCAACACCTGCCTACCAGCACCAGTCTGGTCTGGCTCTTCTGCGTTGGCGCCTTGGTACCTCTCCTCTCTCCTATCGACTCGCCTCTCTCTCTCCTGCTCCAGCCCGGTCGCCGGCGGCGGTCGGCGGCGGTGGATCGCGTGCGGTCGCGGCCGAGCCCCGCCTCCCGACCCGAATGCGGTGGTCCTAGACCCACTGTGTCATCAGCGACGGCCCGCTCCGCTCCGCCACCACCGCCGCCTCCTCCACCGCCGCCACTACCGCCGCCACTGCCACCGCCACCGCCGCCGCTTCCACCTCCACCGCCGCCTCCTCCGCCGCCGCCGCGCCGGCCGGGTAGCTCACCAAACACCCGGCGGGCCGTCATTACACCGAATTAGCGGCCGACAGGCAATCAAAAACAATAGCAGAACCAATCACTCGGAAGCCGCCGCACACAAATTACGCGGCGCGACTGAGCGAGCGGACGCGGCACCGCGACGCGACACTAGCGCCACCTGCCCAGACGAGCGCCCGCCGCCTTGTTAATATTCAATAAAAAATCATCGGAACTATGCGCTCTGGTTGCCGGCGCCCGGCGGCCGGCCGTGGACGTGCGAAGAGTGCAGATGGTGCTGCAGCATGCACTCTCTGGCTGGTTTATCGTGCTTCGGTGAGCTGCGGTGAGTCGGTGAGCTGGGAGTGAGCCGCCGGCGCATGGTCGACTGCGCATGGGAGCCGGATCGCGACCGGCGCCTTTGTCGGCGGGAGGGAGGCGGACAGAGGCCGCAGAGGCCGACGAGACCTCTGGGGAGGCTCGGGTGAGCGGTGACGCGGCGAAACGCGCCCGAGATATGGTTGAGATCCTCGTTTAATTGGATACATAACACCCGTCTTCTCCTAGTTGGTTTCATCAGTGTTCAGTGTGCTCGGCACACTGACTGTGGTGCTGGGTGAGGTCAACGTTTCGGATTCGTATGAATCGAACCGACATAATATTCTCTCAGTGCATCACTTGCGGTGCGACAACTGCGGCGCCCAGCACGCGACTGCGCCACCCCGCCCTGCCGGGCAGGTGTGAGGTGAGCCGGTAAGGCAGTGAGGTGGTGCGGAGGGGGCGGCGCGGAGAAGACGGGATCATCCCGTCCGTCTCACTGTCGCCGCCGCCGCCGGCCGTCCCGCGCCAGCCTGGACGGATCAACGGGCGGCGGCATTATGGCGGCTCTCTCACCTGGCGTCGGACAATGGCGGCCGCGCGCCGGGGGTCGCGCCGCCGCCGCCCAGCCTTTCAGCGCCGCGCGGAGAGGTCGCGCCGACGCTTTATCGACGCAGGCCGCCGGCCGCGCGCGGCCTATTTTCCAGCGCCGCGAGACCGACCGGTGCGCTGCTTCAATAGCCAGAGTTACCTGCCGACCGGCGGACTGGCGGGCCGCGCGACACACGAATTGAGTCACCCTGCTGGGATGGGGGGGGGGGGGGGGTACACTGAGGCGGTGCATTCGCCCCGCCGAGCCGACGTCGTCGCCGTTTGTGACGTCACTAACCGTCGCCGTCGACGGCCGGTAGGTCCGGCCCGGATCCATTATCGCCTTTGTGGTCGGCGCCGATGGCGTGTCAGCGGCGCCCGCCGCCCGGCGAACAATTGGCAAACACAGAGAGTAAACAGGGTCGCGGGCCGCCGAGATGATCCGCCGAGCCGTGGCCAAGATGAGCCGGGATGTAGGGTTAGCCGAGCTGTGGCTGGTATGAACCGGGCGGCGGGGCTAGCCGAGCTGTAGAGTGGGAGGAACTGTGAGAGCTATGGGAGGAACTGTGAGAGCTGTGGAAGGAACTGTGAGAGCTGTGGGGAACTGTGAGAGCTGTGGGAGGAACTGTGAGAGCTGTGGGAGGAACTGTGAGAGCTGTGGGAGGAACTGTGAGCTGTGGGAGGAACTGTGAGTTGTGGGATGAACTGTGAAAGCTGTGGGAGGAACTGTGAGAGCTGTGGGAGGAACTGTGAGAGCTGTGGGAGGAACTGTGAGAGCTGTGGGAGGAACTGTGAGAGCTGTGGGATGAACTGTGGGAGCTGTGTGAGGAACTGTGAGAGCTGTGGGAGGAACTGTGAGAGCTGTGGGAGGAACTGTGAGAGCTGTGGGAGGAACTGTGAAAGCTGTGGGAGGAACTGTGAGAGCTATGGGAGGAACTGTGAGAGCTGTGGAAGGAACTGTGAGAGCTGTGGGAGGAACTGTGAGAGCTGTGGGAGGAACTGTGAGAGCTGTGGGAGGAACTGTGAGAGCTGTGGGAGGAACTGTGAGAGCTGTGGGGGAACTGTGAGAGCTGCAGGGTTAGCCGTTATAACAGTCGTAGGGCTAGCCAAGCTGTGGCCGTGCTGAAGCCGACATACACATCTTTTGTCTGAATCAACCTCCTTGTTGACACAAGATCCCGTAGATAACCATTCCTTTCATTTAGCTTACATAACTTTGTTTGCTGTAATTAATTAATCGCTCCGTCCCATGTCAGCCATCCGTCGGCCGTCACCTGCGGCGTCACCTGCCGTCCCAGCCCGCACCACCCTCTGCAGTCTGCACGGAGTCTGCCAGTCTGCAGTCTGCCATCTCCGCGTGTCGCCGCCGCCTCGCCACCCTCGGGGAACGTATCGACCGTCGCGACGATCGCCGCTCCTCCCGGAAACATTTTTCCTTTGACCGCCTGTTGCCGGCGGGTGGCTGACGCGCCGCTAATTGGCTAGCTGCAGCGTCGCGTCGACCCGACGTGACGTCACGCGTGTCACCGCGACGTCACCAGCGTCGTCCGGGTTACGGGCGAGAGGTTCGGAGCCGGCGCGGCGGCGGCGGCGGTGGCGGCGGCGGGGGCGGGGGCGGTGGGGTGATGTCAGAGGCTCGAAGGCGCGGCGGTGTTTTGCAGTTGGTGGGAGCGAGGTCGGGCCGTGTGTCTGTGTCTGTGTCTGTGTCTGTGTCTGTGTCTGTGTCTGTGTCTGTGTCTGTGTCTGTGTCTGTGTCTGTGTCTGTGTCTGTGTCTGTGTCTGTGTCTGTGTCTGTGTCTGTGTCTGTGTCTGTGTCTGTGTCTGTGTCTGTGTCTGTGTCTGTGTCTGTGTCTGTGTCTGTGTCTGTGTCTGTGTCTGTGTCTGTGTCTGTGTCTGTGTCTGTGTCTGTGTCTGTGTCTGTGTCTGTGTCTGTGTCTGTGTCTGTGTCTGTGTCTGTGTCTGTGTCTGTGTCTGTGTCTGTGTCTGTGTCTGTGTCTGTGTCTGTGTCTGTGTCTGTGTCTGTGTCTGTGTCTGTGTCTGTGTCTGTGTCTGTGTCTGTGTCTGTGTCTGTGTCTGTGTCTGTGTCTGTGTCTGTGTCTGTGTCTGTGTCTGTGTCTGTGTCTGTGTCTGTGTCTGTGTCTGTGTCTGTGTCTGTGTCTGTGTCTGTGTCTGTGTCTGTGTCTGTGTCTGTGTCTGTGTCTGTGTCTGTGTCTGTGTCTGTGTCTGTGTCTGTGTCTGTGTCTGTGTCTGTGTCTGTGTCTGTGTCTGTGTCTGTGTCTGTGTCTGTGTCTGTGTCTGTGTCTGTGTCTGTGTCTGTGTCTGTGTCTGTGTCTGTGTCTGTGTCTGTGTCTGTGTCTGTGTCTGTGTCTGTGTCTGTGTCTGTGTCTGTGTCTGTGTCTGTGTCTGTGTCTGTGTCTGTGTCTGTGTCTGTGTCTGTGTCTGTGTCTGTGTCTGTGTCTGTGTCTGTGTCTGTGTCTGTGTCTGTGTCTGTGTCTGTGTCTGTGTCTGTGTCTGTGTCTGTGTCTGTGTCTGTGTCTGTGTCTGTGTCTGTGTCTGTGTCTGTGTCTGTGTCTGTGTCTGTGTCTGTGTCTGTGTCTGTGTCTGTGTCTGTGTCTGTGTCTGTGTCTGTGTCTGTGTCTGTGTCTGTGTCTGTGTCTGTGTCTGTGTCTGTGTCTGTGTCTGTGTCTGTGTCTGTGTCTGTGTCTGTGTCTGTGTCTGTGTCTGTGTCTGTGTCTGTGTCTGTGTCTGTGTCTGTGTCTGTGTCTGTGTCTGTGTCTGTGTCTGTGTCTGTGTCTGTGTCTGTGTCTGTGTCTGTGTCTGTGTCTGTGTCTGTGTCTGTGTCTGTGTCTGTGTCTGTGTCTGTGTCTGTGTCTGTGTCTGTGTCTGTGTCTGTGTCTGTGTCTGTGTCTGTGTCTGTGTCTGTGTCTGTGTCTGTGTCTGTGTCTGTGTCTGTGTCTGTGTCTGTGTCTGTGTCTGTGTCTGTGTCTGTGTCTGTGTCTGTGTCTGTGTCTGTGTCTGTGTCTGTGTCTGTGTCTGTGTCTGTGTCTGTGTCTGTGTCTGTGTCTGTGTCTGTGTCTGTGTCTGTGTCTGTGTCTGTGTCTGTGTCTGTGTCTGTGTCTGTGTCTGTGTCTGTGTCTGTGTCTGTGTCTGTGTCTGTGTCTGTGTCTGTGTCTGTGTCTGTGTCTGTGTCTGTGTCTGTGTCTGTGTCTGTGTCTGTGTCTGTGTCTGTGTCTGTGTCTGTGTCTGTGTCTGTGTCTGTGTCTGTGTCTGTGTCTGTGTCTGTGTCTGTGTCTGTGTCTGTGTCTGTGTCTGTGTCTGTGTCTGTGTCTGTGTCTGTGTCTGTGTCTGTGTCTGTGTCTGTGTCTGTGTCTGTGTCTGTGTCTGTGTCTGTGTCTGTGTCTGTGTCTGTGTCTGTGTCTGTGTCTGTGTCTGTGTCTGTGTCTGTGTCTGTGTCTGTGTCTGTGTCTGTGTCTGTGTCTGTGTCTGTGTCTGTGTCTGTGTCTGTGTCTGTGTCTGTGTCTGTGTCTGTGTCTGTGTCTGTGTCTGTGTCTGTGTCTGTGTCTGTGTCTGTGTCTGTGTCTGTGTCTGTGTCTGTGTCTGTGTCTGTGTCTGTGTCTGTGTCTGTGTCTGTGTCTGTGTCTGTGTCTGTGTCTGTGTCTGTGTCTGTGTCTGTGTCTGTGTCTGTGTCTGTGTCTGTGTCTGTGTCTGTGTCTGTGTCTGTGTCTGTGTCTGTGTCTGTGTCTGTGTCTGTGTCTGTGTCTGTGTCTGTGTCTGTGTCTGTGTCTGTGTCTGTGTCTGTGTCTGTGTCTGTGTCTGTGTCTGTGTCTGTGTCTGTGTCTGTGTCTGTGTCTGTGTCTGTGTCTGTGTCTGTGTCTGTGTCTGTGTCTGTGTCTGTGTCTGTGTCTGTGTCTGTGTCTGTGTCTGTGTCTGTGTCTGTGTCTGTGTCTGTGTCTGTGTCTGTGTCTGTGTCTGTGTCTGTGTCTGTGTCTGTGTCTGTGTCTGTGTCTGTGTCTGTGTCTGTGTCTGTGTCTGTGTCTGTGTCTGTGTCTGTGTCTGTGTCTGTGTCTGTGTCTGTGTCTGTGTCTGTGTCTGTGTCTGTGTCTGTGTCTGTGTCTGTGTCTGTGTCTGTGTCTGTGTCTGTGTCTGTGTCTGTGTCTGTGTCTGTGTCTGTGTCTGTGTCTGTGTCTGTGTCTGTGTCTGTGTCTGTGTCTGTGTCTGTGTCTGTGTCTGTGTCTGTGTCTGTGTCTGTGTCTGTGTCTGTGTCTGTGTCTGTGTCTGTGTCTGTGTCTGTGTCTGTGTCTGTGTCTGTGTCTGTGTCTGTGTCTGTGTCTGTGTCTGTGTCTGTGTCTGTGTCTGTGTCTGTGTCTGTGTCTGTGTCTGTGTCTGTGTCTGTGTCTGTGTCTGTGTCTGTGTCTGTGTCTGTGTCTGTGTCTGTGTCTGTGTCTGTGTCTGTGTCTGTGTCTGTGTCTGTGTCTGTGTCTGTGTCTGTGTCTGTGTCTGTGTCTGTGTCTGTGTCTGTGTCTGTGTCTGTGTCTGTGTCTGTGTCTGTGTCTGTGTCTGTGTCTGTGTCTGTGTCTGTGTCTGTGTCTGTGTCTGTGTCTGTGTCTGTGTCTGTGTCTGTGTCTGTGTCTGTGTCTGTGTCTGTGTCTGTGTCTGTGTCTGTGTCTGTGTCTGTGTCTGTGTCTGTGTCTGTGTCTGTGTCTGTGTCTGTGTCTGTGTCTGTGTCTGTGTCTGTGTCTGTGTCTGTGTCTGTGTCTGTGTCTGTGTCTGTGTCTGTGTCTGTGTCTGTGTCTGTGTCTGTGTCTGTGTCTGTGTGTGTGTGTGTGTGTGTGTGTGTGTGTGTGTGTGTGTGTGTGTGTGTGTGTGTGTGTGTGTGTGTGTGTGTGTGTGTGTGTGTGTGTGTGTGTGTGTGTGTGTGTGTGTGTGTGTGTGTGTGTGTGTGTGTGTGTGTGTGTGTGTGTGTGTGTGTGTGTGTGTGTGTGTGTGTGTGTGTGTGTGTGTGTGTGTGTGTGTGTGTGTGTGTGTGTGTGTGTGTGTGTGTGTGTGTGTGTGTGTGTGTGTGTGTGTGTGTGTGTGTGTGTGTGTGTGTGTGTGTGTGTGTGTGTGTGTGTGTGTGTGTGTGTGTGTGTGTGTGTGTGTGTGTGTGTGTGTGTGTGTGTGTGTGTGTGTGTGTGTGTGTGTGTGTGTGTGTGTGTGTGTGTGTGTGTGTGTGTGTGTGTGTGTGTGTGTGTGTGTGTGTGTGTGTGTGTGTGTGTGTGTGTGTGTGTGTGTGTGTGTGTGTGTGTGTGTGTGTGTGTGTGTGTGTGTGTGTGTGTGTGTGTGTGTGTGTGTGTGTGTGTGTGTGTGTGTGTGTGTGTGTGTGTGTGTGTGTGTGTGTGTGTGTGTGTGTGTGTGTGTGTGTGTGTGTGTGTGTGTGTGTGTGTGTGTGTGTGTGTGTGTGTGTGTGTGTGTGTGTGTGTGTGTGTGTGTGTGTGTGTGTGTGTGTGTGTGTGTGTGTGTGTGTGTGTGTGTGTGTGTGTGTGTGTGTGTGTGTGTGTGTGTGTGTGTGTGTGTGTGTGTGTGTGTGTGTGTGTGTGTGTGTGTGTGTGTGTGTGTGTGTGTGTGTGTGTGTGTGTGTGTGTGTGTGTGTGTGTGTGTGTGTGTGTGTGTGTGTGTGTGTGTGTGTGTGTGTGTGTGTGTGTGTGTGTGTGTGTGTGTGTGTGTGTGTGTGTGTGTGTGTGTGTGTGTGTGTGTGTGTGTGTGTGTGTGTGTGTGTGTGTGTGTGTGTGTGTGTGTGTGTGTGTGTGTGTGTGTGTGTGTGTGTGTGTGTGTGTGTGTGTGTGTGTGTGTGTGTGTGTGTGTGTGTGTGTGTGTGTGTGTGTGTGTGTGTGTGTGTGTGTGTGTGTGTGTGTGTGTGTGTGTGTGTGTGTGTGTGTGTGTGTGTGTGTGTGTGTGTGTGTGTGTGTGTGTGTGTGTGTGTGTGTGTGTGTGTGTGTGTGTGTGTGTGTGTGTGTGTGTGTGTGTGTGTGTGTGTGTGTGTGTGTGTGTGTGTGTGTGTGTGTGTGTGTGTGTGTGTGTGTGTGTGTGTGTGTGTGTGTGTGTGTGTGTGTGTGTGTGTGTGTGTGTGTGTGTGTGTGTGTGTGTGTGTGTGTGTGTGTGTGTGTGTGTGTGTGTGTGTGTGTGTGTGTGTGTGTGTGTGTGTGTGTGTGTGTATGTGTGTGTGTGTGTGTGTTCGGGGGCCCGCAGTGTACAGTTTCGGCGGCCTCGTCGGTACCAGGGTCCGGTTTCAGCGGCTGTGTTGATGTTTCGGCGCCCCGCTGCGGCTCCTGCAGCGTCCCGTGTTTCACTATAGCCATGTGCAAACGAATGCCGTTTCCGCGTTTCGGCACGATGAATAACCTGTTCTTTTCTCTCTGCTTCAGCGGCGGGGCGATGTGGCTGTGACGGGAGTGACGTCACGCGCCACGATGACGTCACCAGCACGTTTGACGGTGCTGCTGCTGGTCGCGGCGGCTGTGGCGGCGGCGGGTCCGTCTCGGCCGCTGGTGGCGCAGCTGGACCTGGGGGAGGAGACGCGCCGTCTCAGCCACATGGTAGTGGACGGCGGCCGGCTGTACGTGGCCGGCGTGAACCGGCTGCTGGAGCTGGGGCAGGACCTGCAGGTGGTGTCGCGGGTCATCACCGGGCCGCTGCAGGACGCGCCCGACTGTCCGGCCGCCGGCTGTCCCCCTGAGGTGGACGCCCAGATGACGGACAACGTCAACAAGCTGCTGCTGGTGGCGCAGGGCCGCCTGATCAGCTGCGGCTCCGTCCACCAGGGCGCTTGTCGGCTGCACGACCTCGCCAACATCTCACACTCGGAGTTCGTCGACGTGGAGGTGGCGGCCAACGACGAGGACTCGTCGACGGTGGGCTTCCTGGGCCCGCAGCGGTACCAGCCGTGGAACGAGCCGCAGGTGCTGTACGTCGGCGCCACCTTCACTGACGTCGGCCCGTACCGGCACGACGTGCCGGCCATCGCCACGCGACAACTGGACGACCTGAAGTACGCAGAGTTCTCGTTCTCGCAGCAGTCGTTACTGCGGGTGGACGTGAAGTACAGGGACCATTTCACGGTGCAGTATAAGGCCGGCTTCAGCGCAGGCGACCACGTGTACTTTGTGACGGTGCAGAAGAAGTCGCACCTGCCCGGCCAGGACGAGGTGGGCTACGTGTCGCGGATAGCGCGCGCCTGCGTGTCGGACCCCAACTACAACAGCTACACGGAGGTGACAGTGTCGTGTGGCGCGTACAACCTGGTGCGGTCGGCGCGCCTGACGTGGGCCGGCGCCGACCTGGCCGCGGCGGCCGGCGTGCGGACGGGCGACCCGGTGCTGGTGGTCGTGTTCTCGCCCAGTGACGGTAACACGATGGTGTACCAGAACAGGTCGGCTGTGTGCGTTTTCCCGCTGGCCGAGGTGGACTACAAGTTCAACGAGAACATTCACATGTGCTTCAACGGTACAATGCAGTACCGCAACATGGACTACATCTCGGGCAAAATCCTGGACGGCAAGTGCCCGGAGGCGAGGGTGAGTACCGATGGCGCCTCCTCCCCTTTATTGCTGCTAATTGACGGTGCCTCTCTCCCACGTCCAAGGTGACGGCGCGAGTGGGAGGAACGGGCGGGCCAACACAGGCCAGTTATGGTGTCAGCAGACCTTCAGTTGCAGCCTGGTTAGGCGGAGGGAGGGAGAGAGTGGGTACTACAGAGAGCCTGGTAATGCGCACCGTACGCCGCTGCGGACGAACAAAAGCGCCGTCTTTTGTCTGCTCGCGCGATGCGCGCCTGCCTGCCGCTTCATGCGCCCGAGGAGGTCACTTAGCGATTGTTGGGACGATCAGGCCGGATTACGCTCTCTCTCGGTCTCAGCAAAAACAGGATCACGCCGACCCCAGTCAGGAGTAAACACAAAGCCGGGCTTACCATAACATTTAGCCGGCGCGCGGCCACCGCTCTTCTCTCCACACGCACCACTGCTCACGGCCATTCGACGGCCGGCTCGCACATTTGTTTTGAATCCTGCGAGAGCCGCCTCATTCCGGCTGGCGAGACGAACAGCCGGCCAGGTCGTTTGCCCTAGTGAGGTTGTTTGCGACTCGGCTGTAATTGCCCCCAAAGGAGCCAACTTCGGGAGCTCTTTTGCCGGTCGAAGTCGTGCTGACGGTGCCGGTTCGGCCGCCGCCGCGGCTCGAAAGACGGCTGCATCACGCAGCCCCCGCCGCGCTCAACTTGGCGGCGCGAGCTCTGCCCGGGGCCGCCGCCGGATCTGACTTAATGTCGCAGCTTTAGCGGCGCTGTTTTCGGCCGAGGCGCGTGTCATTTCTGCCGCGCCGATGTAAATGACGTCCTCTTCGCGCCGCTGCCGCGCTGCCGCCCTAATGCACCGTATTTGTCACTCACGGCGCGGCGCTCAGCCGATGGCGCGCGGCGGGCGGGGTAATGACATGCGAATGCGGCGCAGTGCGGCATAAGTGGCGGCCCGGTCGATCGAGTGACACCGGGTCGCCGGACGGTCATTAATAATTACCGCTTATCGCCGGGATGTGGCCACGGCGCCGGCGGCTGTAACAGGACACGCCGGACACCGGCGGCCCGCCCTGACGACCTTTGATGCCTGGTGGGACCTTCCCTGGGACACAGGTCTGCCGATCTGACCTAGAAAACAGCGCTGATCAAGTCTCGGCGCCGCAGATTGCCGCACCAATCTGGTTTCACCAATCGCGGCCACGATCAACCAGGATGGGACAGGGCTCTGTCAGGATCGGGCATAGCTATCGGCGGCCGGCCGCACCGTGACCACGACTGCTCGCACAGCTGCGATGGCGCCCTGTGTCGGGCCACTGCCGCGCCGACTGTTCCGCACAATCGTCATACACGTAACTGTCACGGACAAGCCGCGCTGTCACTGCAGACGTCGGCGAGACAGACGGCCGAGCCGGTCTTCACATGAGGCCCTCTGCCGCCCCTCTCCGCCCGTGCGTGTCAGCGCGTCGCGTCGCACTGATACGATCGTCACCGCTGAGCGGCGCGCGCGCGGCCCGCGCAGCTGCGCGTTTTGACACGGCTCCGCGCCGCCCGGGGGCAGGCATCGCTCAGCGGTGACGCGGCGACATGGGACGCGGCGGGCCGCGGAGGTTCAGCGCACCATACACGGCAGACACCGCTGAGCGATGGCGGCGACGCGGCCGCGGCGCGCCGCATTTGTCCCGGCCGCGCCGCACTTGTCGCACCGCGCTGGGAAAGTGGTGGAATATGGCCATGTATCATGTGTGTCATCCCGGCGGGGCGCGTGACCGACCAGAGCGCCCGGCCACCGCTCTCCCCGTCTCTCCCGATCTTTTACCGTGAGGGCTAATCTGTTATACTTGCGTCAACATCATCACGTCTCAACTCTCTTGCGTCAACATCATCACGTCTCAACTCTCTCCTTCGTCTCATCTCTATGCCTCTCATCCTCTCCTTTCATCCATCTTCCTCTTTCACTCTGACCTCTTCAGATTTCCTCTTTCTTAGGATTCCATCGACCTAATAATCTTCTCACGTTTCTCCCCATTCCCTCTTAGTTTTCGGACTTCCTCCCGTTTCTTCTTCCATTCAACCTCCACCTCGCCCACCTCCCGCACTTCTTTCGGGCGGCACCCTAATCGGCCACAACACATCATCGCCGGGTGGGGCTAACTGGTGACTGAATGCGTGCGGCTATAGCGCTGCAAGTAGTTAGCTCAGATTTACGGGGCCGCCGCTGTCGGTGCCAGCGATATACCGCTCATCCTAGCCGGCAGTAGCGCCCCCTCCCCCGCCCCCTCCGCCCGCGGCTGCGGCCGACGGCCTGTCGAATTCCCGCCGCGGACGAGCGACATTCATGGCGCGCTGGTTACAAATACGGCGCGGCGCAGTGCGGCGCAGTGCGGCGCAGTGCGGCCGTCGCGTAGCTGGCGCCGGACCACCGTAAATTTCCTTTGACGGGTAATCAATGGCTCGGTGGCGGTGCCACTGGAGAGCACTGCACGAGCGGCGAACATTTGACGGGTAATCAATGGCTCGGTGGCGGTGCCACTGGAGAGCACTGCACGAGCGGCGAACATTTGACGGGTAATCAATGGCTCGGTGGCGGCACCACTGGAGAGCACTGCACGAACGGCGAACATTTGACGGGTAATCAATGGCTCGGTGGCGGTGCCACTGGAGAGCACTGCACGAGCGGCGAACATTTGACGGGTAATCAATGGCTCAGTGGCGGTGCCACTGGAGAGCACTGCACGAGCGGCGAACATTTGACGGGTAATCAATGGCTCGGTGGCGGCACCACTGGAGAGCACTGCACGAGCGGCGAACATTTGACGGGTAATCAATGGCTCGGTGGCGGCACCACTGGAGAGCACTGCACGAGCGGCGAACATTTGACGGGTAATCAGTGGCTCGGTGGCGGTGCCACTGGAGAGCACTGCACGAGCGGCGAACATTTGACGGGTAATCAATGGCTCGGTGGCGGTGCCACTGGAGAGCACTGCACGAGCGGCGAACATTTGACGGGTAATCAATGGCTCGGTGGCGGCACCACTGGAGAGCACTGCACGAACGGCGAACATTTGACGGGTAATCAATGGCTCGGTGGCGGTGCCACTGGAGAGCACTGCACGAGCGGCGAACATTTGACGGGTAATCAATGGCTCGGTGGCGGTGCCACTGGAGAGCACTGCACGAGCGGCGAACATTTGACGGGTAATCAATGGCTCGGTGGCGGCACCACTGGAGAGCACTGCACGAGCGGCGAACATTTGACGGGTAATCAATGGCTCGGTGGCGGCACCACTGGAGAGCACTGCACGAGCGGCGAACATTTGACGGGTAATCAGTGGCTCGGTGGCGGTGCCACTGGAGAGCACTGCACGAGCGGCGAACATTTGACGGGTAATCAATGGCTCGGTGGCGGTGCCACTGGAGAGCACTGCACGAGCGGCGAACATTTGCATTTTCATGTCGCGGACGCGGCGCGCGGCAGCGAGCGTGTGATGTCAGCGAGACCGCCGGTCCTCGGCGGCGGCGGTCCCGGCCCGGTCTATCACCGCGGTGTGAGTCTCCCAAGGACAGCTCGCGCCGAATTGGTAAACATCGCGTTCGCCGCGGTGCGCCGCCATTGTGACACGCGATTTCTTAACACACGGCGGCCGACAGCAGTTCCCGGCGATGTAATCTGACGACCTCTTCATCCGTCGCCCAGTGTGGTACCGCGCCGTCAGACGCAACTCCGCCAACCCGCAATCAGCGCTGGCGTCGGAGACCATTACGATTTGCTTCGCACATGTCTCTGTCTACTCCAATCGCGGTGCACCTCCGCTCCATTCTCCCTTCGGTGTTCCCTCTGTATCTGTCCCGGGTCCGTTATCCCTACTCTGTTTGGATCCTCTGTCCGCTCCTGTTTGTGCGTCTGCAAGTCCCTCTCCTCTCCAGTCTATCTCAGAGGTTCTGCTGCCCCTCTCCCACCCCTCCCTGCTTCATCGGTCCACCTGCAGCTGTCTCTGCTGTGTCTCTGCAGCCGGTCCTCTGCACGGCGGCGGTCCTCTGCACGGCGGCGGTCCTCTGCTGACCGCCGCGCCGCCGGTTCCCGCAGTACGCCCCCGCCGCCGCACACCGACTCCTGTTTACGGTCCGTTGCCAGCCCTGTGGTTTATGCCGTGCCATGTTGGGCCTGCACCGGCCCCGTATGAGATACGCCGCCAACTCACGAGCCGCGCGACCCCACCGGCCGCCGGCCACGATTTACGGGTCCACAGGTCATCGCGAGGCACGACCCGCGCCACGCCGCCGGTCCAAACTGATATTCCAGTGTTTGGATTTGCCTGTGCCGTGTCTGATTTGTAGTCATCGGGCGTTTGACGCGTTAGCATTCACGTCCTTGGCTGGCTCCGAAGTGGGTCGTTTGTTCTGCTCTGACGCCGAGAGTCGACCATTAGACCGAGAAAGTGTTCAGTATTGTCGACAGAGATCTGAATGTTATTACCGGCCGACAAAGAATTATAAGTTCTGGCCAACTATCGTCAGCCAATGATGTCCAATTCAACTCGGCGATGAGTTTGGAGCGGATTTCCATACGTCGATTGTTGCAGCCGTGGCAGTTCGTTTAACTACTTCGAATTCGGCCGAACTTATGGTCTCCGGTCGTAAGCCGATTCCGGTCGATAGCAGCATCTGAAAAGATCGCCAAGGAGCACGGTCGCAGCGCCGGTGGCGTGTCAAAGGGAAACGATTCAGTCCAAGGAAGTGTGCCCTGAACACAATCCCACTCGTAAATCCGCGACTCAGTTGCGATATACGCCAATCTGATCTCCCTTTACCGCGAGAAAGCTATATTTATGTGAAAAGCTTCTGACTCCTTCGTTTTCACTTACGACTGCGACTCACAGCTTCAGTCCGTGACGGTAGCTGTCTGGCACCTTCAGTCCGTGACGGTAGCTCTCAGGCACCTTCAGTCCGTGACGGTAGCTGTCAGGCACCTTCAGTCCGTGACGGTAGCTGTCAGGCGCCTTCAGTCTGTGACGGTAGCTGTCAGGCACCTTCAGTCCGTGACGGTAGCTGTCAGGCGCCTTCAGTCCGTGACGGTAGCTGTCTGGCACCTTCAGTCCGTGACGGTAGCTGTCAGGCACCTTCAGTCCGTGACGGTAGCTGTCAGGCACCTTCAGTCCGTGACGGTAGCTGTCAGGCGCCTTCAGTCCGTGACGGTAGCTGGCAGGCACCTTCAGTCCGTGACGGTAGCTGTCAGGCACCTTCAGTCCGTGACGGTAGCTGTCAGGCGCCTTCAGTCCGTAACGGTAGCTGTATGGCACCTTCAGTCCGTGACGGTGGCTGTCAGGCACCTTCAGTCCGTGACGGTAGCTGTCAGGTACCTTCAGTCCGTGACGGTAGCTGTCAGGCACCTTCAGTCCGTGACGGTAGCTGTCAGGCACCTTCAGTCCGTGACGGTAGCTGTCAGGCACCTTCAGTCTGTGACGGTAGCTGTCAGGTACCGTACCCGGCTGACGTGACCTATGTGACCTCACCAGCCATCCTTTTGTCGCCGGCGACTCCGCGATTTCGGCGGACTGGAACGATAGCGGGTTCTTCGTCTCTGACCCAGGTCACCACTATGGAACCACTGGGTCACCGCGGATGCCAAGAATATCGCCAGCCCAGATGGCAATGGCTTACCGTTTACTTTTTAGTCACACCAGAGGACCTCCGGTCCCCTCATGTGACCTTTGGTAAACCTTGGCGACATCTATTGATTCTCTGATGGCGTGAACCTTGGTATCCTTTTTGCTGCCCGCTGACACAGTCCCCGTCCAAAGTGATCCCGTTTGACCCCGTTTGACCCCGTTTGACCCGGTGAACCCGCGGTTGCGCCGTTCTCGATGTCACCGGTGACAGTCCGGCGGGAGGGCGGCACGGTGACGCCGCTGCCGTCGCAGTGACGTCACGGTGACGCCGTTGACGCCAGCCGTCAGTGATGGATGACGCCAGTTAAGCGGCGCGGCGGACGACCGACACCGCCGCCGCCGCCGCCACCGCCACCGCCACCGCCACCGCCACCGCCACCGCCACCGCCACCGCCACCGCCACCGCCACCACCGCCACCACCGCCGCCGCCGCCGCCGCCGCCTCTGTCCGCCTCCATTGATCGGACTGATGTCTGACGGCTCGTCTGCAGATAGAAGAGTCGCGTTCCGGCTCCTCTGTGGCTCACCGGAAATATTCGACATAGGCCACACCGGAAATATTCGACATATCCTCCTCATATCAGTATCAGAGGCATTTCAATTTATACTGTAAAACTATACACAGACAGATAAAATATGACTGAATCGGGCCTTTGATCGTTTTTGCTAGCACCGTGCTATGCATTTTGTTTTGTATTCTGACGGCTCAAGTTCAATGTTCCCTGTATTTTGTGGCCGTTTTTATCTTCTTACATTTGGTCTGCGGCGTCATCCAACAGTCCCCGAGGTGGCGGTCTACTCTCGTTCTGTTCCGGCGACTGGCGAGTCACTGTGCCATGGAGGACACATGGAGGAGATCGGGCGGCCTCGTGCGGCCTCGTGCGGCCTCGTCCGGCTCCGAGTCTCAGTTGGACTGGGACGGCAGAGAGGCTCGGCTGAATACCACAGTCACGGAACGGCCTCCCCGACTGGAAAATGTGCCGATGGACCAGTTGCTTTGACATGTGGTATGCTCGGCCATTTCTCAAGACCAATGGGGGATATTAAAGAGGATACCTGTTGTTTTTGCCGAAGGGAGGAAAGTGTCATATGTGCCTGTGCCATCCCATCATTAATTTCCGTAGATTCCTGAACGCTGTATCCACCTCTGCTTCATTTGGTTAAATAAATACAAAATTCCCTACGAACATTTCCCCCCTTTCCTAGCCGCCAGCTAACCCCACTCTGCCACATCACTCTGATGTAACCAGTCACGGTATCCGTGCACTATGGGTCTCCCGCCAAAACGGTCTTAATGCCACATAGGCGTCGATTTATGTGGCAATATGGCGCAAAAACAACGGTCTCGGCGGGCCGCGCCATAGTTCGCCGCGTGACGCTCTATTTCACACGATCGGCCGTATTTCGCGGCGGTTCTGATGGGGGCCGCCGCTGCCGTCACGGGGGTCACCAGTAACCGCAAATCAGCCGACCGCCGAACGAGGGATGCGTAAAACGGGTCAGAGCGGCCCGCTGAGTCAGCTGACCGGTCAGAGGCTCGACTGGTCAGAGCACAGGTCTGGGTCAGAGGTGATCTGACGACAAGGAAGATGCGTTCGTTGTCAGCACGTGATGGCACTTTCGAGACAGAATATGGGAGGGTTTCAACGGTGATGCGGGCGTAGACAAGTTGAAGACAAGGGAGGAGAGTGGGGTGGGTGATTCCTTGCGTGGGCAGGTAATGCCTGAGTGGGTTGAGCGTGAGGCCCGCGGGGGAGTGTCCATTGCGAGGATCAGTTTCTGTGGGCGGTGGCGGGGCGTTGTTCCCGCCCGTGAATGCCCGGCGGCATCCGGACCACAGCGAGAGGGGTGACCTCGCGTTGAGTTCCGAGCGCGGTGGTTTGTGGCGCCATTAGGGGTGGGAGGACGCTGGACTCGTGCTCACGGCCTCACGTGGGAGGGCGGCCGCGGGTGGCAGGGGTTCCCATCCCCCGGTCCTGCCGACGTAACGACGCTGCTTAGCAGGGCGGCAGCGCCTCTCCAAACCGCCCGGGCCGAGTTATTCCAACGAGGCCCGTCAGTGGTGCTGATCACCACTGTATCAATGAACCATCCGGCTGAATGGCTGTATTAATTTGCCACGCCGGGCATCAATATGCATGAGGCGGCGGGCATTACGGCCCACTTGAAGCGTCCGAGCGGGGGTAATCGGCCGGTCCTAGTGCGGCGCGCCGAACACGGCCGTGAGCACCAGCGCGGCCGTGAGCACCAGCGCGGCCGTGAGCACCAGCGCGGCCGTGAGCACCAGCGCGGCCGTGAGCACCAGCCCGGCCGTGAGCACCAGCGCGGCCGTGAGCACCAGCCCGGCCGTGAGCACCAGCGCGGCCGTGAGCACCAGCGCGGCCGTGAGCACCAGCGCGGCCGTGAGCACCAGCGCGGCCGTGACGTATCTCACGGGCTCGCCCAGAACGCCCCCCCCCCCGCACTGCCATGTACGTCCGCCTATCGCCGGTCACCGGCCATCGGTAACCGTACCCGGCTCTGTCTGCCCGCAGACGCCGGGGTGTGTGTGTGCAATGGCCGGGTCGGTGGATGATGGGTAGGTACTGAGTTGTGTCTAATTTGTCGGTTAGTGATGGCGGGGCTGTGTGGTGCCGGTATCGGCGGAAATCTCGTTAGGTACTGAGTTGTGTCTAATTTGTCGGTTAGTGATGGCGGGGCTGTGTGGTGCCGGTATCGGCGGAAATATCGTTAGGTACTGAGTTGTGTCTAATTTGTCGGTTAGTGATGGCGGGGCTGTGTGGTGCCGGTATCGGCGGAAATCTCGTTAGGTACTGAGTTGTGTCTAATTTGTCGGTTAGTGATGGCGGGGCTGTGTGGTGCCGGTATCGGCGGAAATCTCGTTAGGTACTGAGTTGTGTCTAATTTGTCGGTTAGTGATGGCGGGGCTGTGTGGTGCCGGTATCGGCGGAAATCTCGTTAGGTACTGAGTTGTGTCTAATTTGTCGGTTAGTGATGGCGGGGCTGTGTGGTGCCGGTATCGGCGGAAATCTCGTTAGGTACTGAGTTGTGTCTAATTTGTCGGTTAGTGATGGCGGGGCTGTGTGGTGCCGGTATCGGCGGAAATCTCGTTAGGTACTGAGTTGTGTCTAATTTGTCGGTTAGTGATGGCGAGGCTGGGTGGTGCCGGTATCGGCGGAAATCTCGTTAGGTACTGAGTTGTGTCTAATTTGTCGGTTAGTGATGGCGGGGCTGGGTGGTGCCGGTATCGGCGGAAATCTCCGCGGCGCGGCGCGGCGCCGCTCGGCCGGCGCCGCCGTGCCGCGGTGGAAATAGCTCGCCGTGCCGCCCCAGGTCTGACATTGATTGCAGCTCCGCCATTCCGCCCCGATCGATCTATTTGCATCGACGCTCGCTCGGCGACGTCGGTTAATCTCTGCGGCGATGATGGCGCCTTTATCCGATCTTCGGGATCGCTGCGGAGAGCAGACAGTGCGACGACGTGGTGCAGGACCGGCCGGAAGTCTGTTTCCGGGTCGCGCGGAGCTGCGGCCTCCGTCGCTGGACGTACACGTTCCGGGAGCGCCGCAAAGGGTTCCGCCGCGGCGGGATTGTCTCCGTCGCGCCGCTTTCATCCCGCAGCTCCGGGAAGCGCTGCGACTGATTATGCGGGGCCGGCTTTCATCAGCGGCCTCACACGGATGTGGCCAATAATATCATCTGCGTTTTAATGGGAGCGACTCGTTAGTCGCTGTCTAATCCGGGCGGCTGGGCGCGTGGGTTCTGGTCGGGGCTGTGTCGCCGCCGGTCGGCGGGTCCGCCGGGAAAAGCCGCCTCCGGTCTCCGGACCTTCAGAGCTCCGGAGCAGCTTTGCCCGCTGATCTCCGGCCCGGAGACGCTGCTGCGGACTGGCGACTGCCGAGAGGACACGTACTGTTCCCAGTATCAGTATCCGTCCGGGCGTTCCCAGCCCCCGAGCCCGGCTGAACCGGCCGGAATTAGCCCAGTCTGCTGACAGACGATTCCGGTCACCTCGGCCGCTCTTGTCTGATTACAAGGGCCGCGACTCAGGTCGACTCAGATGACCCGACTTTGCTCCACCTCCTTCCTCTATTGACGCGGCGCTGAAGGAGTGGAGTGAAGCAACGGTCGTCCCGCATCCCGCTCTCAAGTTGCGCCGCTGGTCCGCCGGTCCAGACAGGTGACTGAGTTGGTCCGGCGCCGACGCAGCTCGTCAGATTAGGTCCATTTCGGCGGACAGATGTGTGCCGAATTGGTCAGTTGCCATGGACGCTTCAGTTGCTGAATTGGTCCGTTGCCATGGACGCTTCAGTTGCTGAATTGGTCCGTTGCCATGGACGCTTCAGTTGCTGAATTGGTCCGTTGCCATGGACGCTTCAGTCGCTGAATTGGTCCGTTGCCATGGACGCTTCAGTCGCTGAATTGGTCCGTTGCCATGGACGCTTCAGTTGCTGAATTGGTCCGTTGCCATGGACGCTTCAGTCGCTGAATTGGTCCGTTGCCATGGACGCTTCAGTCACTGAATTGGTCCGTTGCCATGGACGCTTCAGTCGCTGAATTGGTCCGTTGCCATGGACGCTTCAGTTGCTGAATTGGTCCGTTGCCATGGACGCTTCAGTTGCTGAATTGGTCCGTTGCCATGGACGCTTCAGCCGCTGAATTGGTCCGTTGCCATGGACGCTTCAGTTGCTGAATTGGTCCGTTGCCATGGACGCTTCAGTCGCTGAATTGGTCCGTTGCCATGGACGCTTCAGTCGCTGAATTGGTCCGTTGCCATGGACGCTTCAGTTGCTGAATTGGTCCGTTGCCATGGACGCTTCAGTCGCTGAATTGGTCCGTTGCCATGGACGCTTCAGTTGCTGAATGGTTTCTGTCGAACAATCAGAGCTCCTGACCTGGAGCGTGAAACGTGAGGCGCCTAGACCACCTCAGAGCGGCGAAACCCACCGTCATGCGTCAGCACCCACTCTCAGACGGAGTTAGATGGGTTCCGGCTGCAGACTGGGGCCATTGAGTCGCACCTATTTGTGCACTTCCTAGCAGAGTTCGTCACGGGCTGGGCCGGCCCTATGGGCCATTAGCCGGGCCTGGGCTGGGCCTCAACTTTAAGGAAATCACGGGGCTCTGGACGGGCCTTGGCTGAGAATGTTGAAGCTCAGGTCAGAGCTGAAAAATATTTTCAACCAGCAGTTCACTTCCACAGCAACACACTGTTGCTGTGGCTGTTGCTTTTTGTTTGTTTTTGGTTAGCATAGTTGGCTCATTGTTTCACATTTATAGTATACAAGTAAATATGCTAGGATAGTGATTGCAAATTTTGTGAAAATATTGATATGCTTAATCTGAACGGGCCGGACTGGGCCTGGGCCTCAATATTATAAATTTGCCCGGTCCTGGTCCGGGCCTGGACTTGGTGTTCATGGGCCTGGGCCGGGCCGGGCTGGGGGTTGGTGGGCCCGTGACGAACACTGGGCCGGGCCGGGCTGGGGGTTGGTGTGCCCGTGACGAACACTGCTTCCTAGCACTGCTCTTCACCCGTGCGTCAAGCTCAACTGTTTTAAACTCTTTGATTGACTTCTGGACTGTGCTTGATGTTGCATTTATTCCAATTTCCAATGAACCGGCAATCTCGCCGAGAAAGTTGACTATTGTTACACCTAAATGTATCGCGATGTTCATCAATCATGTTTAACCGTTTGTTTGCCCATCGTTTCAGGGAATGGGTCGCAACATCCCCGACTTCTGCGAGGTGGGCCTGAAGATCTCGGGCGTGTCTCCACTGGCCGGCCCCCCGCGCTGGAGCTGCCCGATGTGGGCGTGACCGGCCTCACCGTGACCACCACCTCCTCACACACGGTCACCTTCCTCGGCACCAACAACGGCAGCCTCATCAAGGTGAGTGTGGTCAGTGGTGTCATCGGATGGTCAGTGACGTCATCACTTAAAGGGACCATCCCACCTTAACATTATATTTGAGTTGAGATAGCCATGTTGTTGGATTTTCATTTAAATATAGTATGGTAGCAGTTAAAACAACCACATATGTTTAATCGAAAAGAAATTCGAGCTTGGTCTTGACAATTGTAACGAATAAACCCTACGTGTATTTGGATACGGGTCTAAAGCCGATTACGACGTCTCTCTTTACCAAATGGTGATGGTAGTAGACTTGTTTTAAAGTGAACCTTGGAGATATTTGCTACGTTTCAATGGTTTGGTAATTGGTTTGTTTTGTATTCAATGCGCCAGAATTGTCTCGAAATAATTGTGCTATAATTTGGCAGCGTAAAGGATTTATGTGTAGCTCTCTAGAGCTCAATATGACGTCATCAACCCAAATATTAAAACTTTACTTTTATGAAATTGATAACTGTTTGCCAGAAACAAATGTCATAATCGTGTTCGGCAGCAATTACTTCATATTTTTCACCAAAAGCGGCGTACATTTGACAACTTTTGGGAAGGTGGGACAGTCCCTTTAATTGGTGAAGTCATCGGCCGACCGACGACCTTATTGGTTGCTTGGTGACTAAATGCCGCCCTAAAACTAAAAGGCCTAATTAGAATTGTCGCACATACGAGTCGAAGTTTATGTTTATGCGCGAGCGCACCGTTTGCTACCGCCGTCGTGAAAGGCGCCGGAGCGGGCTGTCCGTCGGGTGTGCTGTCCGTCGGGTGTCGGTTATTGGCCTGTTTCTCATGCTCCCCGCCACCGGCGGGGCGGCGGGGCGGCGGTAAGACTGACGAGTGACGCGTCGGCGCCGTCCGTCGGCCTCTCCACACCAGCCTGTGTGCCAATCACAGCAGCGCCGTGTAGGTGGTAATACCTGCCGAACGCTGATCGCTGCCGGTTACCGTCACAGGGTGGCTCCGGCCCGTCACAGACGGGCTTCCGGCGTACAAACAGTACTCACAGGGTCGCATTCAATGTATTGCATACGACTGAGCGCGAAGTATCCCCGAGGATGTTTGTTGTCTTTTCAGACACGTGCTGTACGAACAGGGTGCCTCTGTAGATCATTGAGAGGGTATTGCGCCGGCGCTGGTGACCTTTACGCTGTGGCGGCCGTTCCGGTCTCGGCTCTGGCCTTTACCGTCGCTGATGGCGGCGTCCCAGCTGACCCCATCCCTGCAGTCCCGGTGCGATGTCACTGCAGTGGACCGCGAGTGACACGTGCGGTGTCCTACTGTGACACGGCCACCGGCAAACGGTGACCCCGACCGCGCACTGTGGTCTGTGCGCCGCCACCGGTCACCGGAACGGTGATCCCAAACCAATGAGGTCAAATCACACGCCAGAACCAATTTCGACTCGCCGCGCGGCCGAATGCTAATTGCACAAAGACGAGACAGAATGGTACGGGTTGCAAATTGGATTCCGGTTAAGAATTATTGTCGGCGTCAAATCTCAGATTGACTTTCCTTTGTTCGGAGCGCGTTCGGGACTGTAATTGCTCTTCGAAAGTTTTTGCGTCTGCAGGATTAATCAGAAAATGACATTCAGGAAGCATATTGGCCGCAAATGAAATGTCGTAAAGCGGCCACAAAATGTCCGTTGACTGTTCGCCCATTAAGAAGTGTCTCATCTTCAATTTTGCTCAGTTGGTTGTCTCTGTCGAATCGGAATTGAATGGATCTCGAGGCAAAAACAAAATTAACTTTTTTCTGGTAGGACATAGACTGCAGATGAGGGATGTGTTGAATAACACAAATTGATACGTTTTTCATAAATTACCTCGTTTTTCCTCGTAACCTCGTTTTTCCTCGTAACCTCGTTTTTTAAACCTCGTTTTAACCTCGTTTTTTTCTCATAAATACTGTTTGCTGCTTCTACAGAAGACGCAGTAGTACCTCATTGACCTCAAATAAATACCAATTGCCACTCCTGCACTTACAGCAAAAACACTGCGATGCGCAACGCTAGTTATCCGTTCCCTGCAGACCAGTTTTTTATGGCTGGCTGTTCAGCAATCATACCAATACTCAGAACTCAGAAGCAGACAGAAGCTGCCGCCGCGAGCAAATGCATCAAAACGACGGCACGATCCCGAATCGCAATGAGATTGTTTCCGTCACCAGTCCGTAAGAAATTGCCGGTCGACGCCCCGGCGCCGCACTCTGCCCTCTCTTCTCCCACCCTCTGCCCCCTCCGCGGACCGACGGCCGGTCGGAGACGCACAGTCGCGCGGGGCGACCTGGGCCAGATCAGATCAGGACGCTGGCCAGCATCTCTCCCGTGCCGTTAGCCCGCGCACGTGCCATTTGTCATCGGCATCTCCCATGGCGCGCTTATTGACAGAGCGCATGGGCTCGGTGGCGGCGCGGTACCGTTACGGGCTAATGAATGGCGCTCGGTGGGTTTCTGTCGAGCGGCGCGTTCTGTCCGTCTGACTGACGGACGAGGGGCGACGCCGCGGTGGCAGCCGCCGCCAGGTGAAGCGCGGAGGACAGGGGCGGGCAGACGAGTAGGCGGAACGGCAGGCAGAGGGGGGGGAGAGGAGAGCGCGAGAGCGCGAGAGCGCGAGAGCGCGAGAGCTGCGAGAGCGCGAGAGCGCGAGAGCGCGAGAGCGCGAGAGCGCGAGGAGCGCGAGAGCGCGAGAGCGCGAGAGCGCGAGAGCGCGAGAGCGCGAGAGCGCGAGAGCGCGAGAGCGCGAGAGCGCGAGAGCGCGAGAGCGCGAGAGCGCGAGAGCGCGAGAGCGCGAGAGCGAGAGAGCGAGAGCGAGAGAGCGAGAGCGACGAGAGAGCGAGAGAGCGAGAGAGCGAGAGAGCGAGAGAGCGAGAGAGCGAAGAGAGCGAGAGAGAGCGAGAGAGCGAGAGAGCGAGAGAGCGAGAGAGCGAGAGAGCGAGGAGAGCGAGACGAGCGAGAGAGCGAGAGAGCGAGAGAGCGAGAGAGCGAGAGAGCGAGAGGCGAGAGAGCGAGAGAGCGAGAGAGCGAGAGGCGAGAGAGCGAGAGAGCGAGAGAGCGAGAGAGCGAGAGAGCGAGAGAGCGAGAGAGCGAAGAGGCGAGACGAGCGAGAGAGCGAGAGAGCGAGAGAGCGAGAGAGCGAGAGAGCGAGAGAGCGAGAGAGCGAGAGAGCGAGAGAGCGAGAGAGCGAGAGAGCGAGAGAGCGAGAGAGCGAGAGAGCGAGAGAGCGAGAGAGCGAGAGAGCGAGAGAGCGAGAGAGCGAGAGAGCGAGAGAGAGCGAGAGAGCGAGAGAGCGAGAGAGCGAGAGAGCGAAGAGCGAGAGAGCGAGAGAGCGAGAGAGCGAGAGAGCGAGGAGAGCGAGAGAGCGTGAGAGAGCGAGGAGAGCGAGAGAGCGAGAGAGCGAGAGAGCGAGAGAGCGAGAGAGCGAGAGAGCGAGAGAGCGAGAGAGCGAGAGAGCGAGAGAGCGAGAGAGCGAGAGAGCGAGAGAGCGAGAGAGCGAGAGACGAGAGCGAGGAGAGCGAGAGAGCGAGGAGCGAGAGAGCGAGAGAGCGAGAGAGCGAGAGAGCGAGAGAGCGAGAGAGCGAGAGAGCGAGAGAGCGAGAGAGCGTAGAGAGCGAGAGAGCGAGAGAGCGAGAGAGCGAGAGAGCGAGAGAGGAGCGAGAGAGCGTCATGAGAGCGGGAGAGCGAGAGAGCGATGAGAGCGAGAGACGAGAGAGCGAGAGAGCGAGAGAGCGATGAGAGCGAGAGAGCGAGAAGCGAGAGCGAGAGAGCGCGAGAGAGCGAGGAGAGCGAGAGCGCGAGAGCGAGAGAGCGATAGAGAGCGAGAGCGCGAGAGCGAGCGAGAGAGCGCGAGAGCGCGAAGAGCGCGAGAGCGCGAGAGCGAGCGACGAGCGCGAGAGCGCGAGAGCGCGAGAGCGCGAGAGCGCTGAGAGGCGCGGCGAGAGCGCGAGAGAGCGGCGAGAGCGCGAGAGCGCGAGAGCGCGAGAGCGAGAGAGCGCGAGAGCGCGAGAGCGCGAGAGCGCGAGAGCGCGAGAGCGCGAGACGCGAGAGCGCGAGAGCGCGAGAGCGCGGATGAGCGCGAGAGCGCTGAGAGCGCGAGCGAGCGCGAGAGCGCGAGAGCGCGAGCAGAGCGCGAGCGAGAGCGGCGAGAGCGCGAGAGCGCAGAGAGCGCGAGAG